>JAFEMH010000278.1:600000-885416 GCA_022495995.1 Adenophora triphylla var. japonica
GGTTTTTGGGGTTTTTGAAGGCTACGGGTGTTCGAGATCATGTTTGTGTGAGTCTGCGGTGTTTCCCGTGCGTCGGATGAGGAGGGATCCAGATTGGGGTACTTACACCCGTAAGCACGCGAATCCGGGTAATTTCAGTTGCGGTGACGCTTACTTGTCAAACGGGAGTATAATGTGTTGGTTTTATACTAAATATTAGGGATATGGAGCTCGTCACTACAATGTACCCTACTTGAACGGTATAAAACTTAATATATATAGCTTTACACTTTATTAAAAAAACTCGGGGCACTCTGATGTACCCGATTTTTTGAAAAATCAACGGAGTCGCCATGCCGTTTTTAGTTTAAGGGCCAAAATTTTGAAAAATGCCCAAAATTAAAGATATGAGTTCGGAGGTCACGTTACACTCCGGGAAGAACGTTTGGCGTTCACCCGAAATGCCTCGTACGACGAGTCTTCCTCACTTGAAACTTTTTTTGTGTGTGTGTTTTGAAAAAGGCTTTGAATTAAAGGACTTTCTGGAAATAAATTGAATCTGAAGGACTGGACTGGAAAAACAGTTTGAAAACAAGGACAGAACTGAAAATAACAGAAACTGGAAAACTGTTTGCAGATGACAATGTCATCCGCGTGAATGAGATTGTAGTGGAATCTTATCCACGCGGGCTAACCTGCAGTCTTAATTTTTTTACAGTTTCTCAATTAGTCACTGTAATTTTCAGAAACTTAACTGGATTTACAGGACTTAACTGGAAATGTAACTGAAAACAGAAAACAAAGGAAGTGTTTGGATTTTGGCATCCATGTTTTGTCCTCTCTTTCCCTAGACTTTGATTAGTGGTCATAAGTGATGAATCCACTTAATCAAGCCACCCGGGGGTACATTAGGACTTGAAAAAACATATCATTTGCAAAGGGGAAGGGGATTTGACATAAAAGTAAATTTGAACAAGGGATAGGTCAAGATGTATCAACTTTTAGAGGAAGATCTCTAAGGTGGTCACAAGAAGGACCATCCTTGAGACCTATACTCAAGTGTATCTCATACATCTTGTGTGACCTAATTTGTGAGTCTAGATGATTTTCATCCAAGGAAAGAGTTCCAAGGTGAGCATCTTAGACTAGGGAGGGGGATTTTGCAAGAAAATGAACAATTTGGACCATTTGGAGTGATCATATATGGAGATGAACTCCAAGATGACCACATCCTAGGTTAAGTAACAAGTATGGACTAGAAATGTAAAGAGACATGGAAGTAAAAATATGGACCATTTGAAGTGATCATCTATGGAGATGAACTCCAAGATGACCACATTTGAGGTCAAATGAACAAGTAACAAGTAAAGACTAGTTAATGTAAAAGGGACAAAAAAAATACATAATAAAAAATGTGGATCCTTGTAGAGAATCATCCATGGAAATGAGTTCCATGGAGATCCTCTTGGATCCTAGGACAAAGGGAAAGCGGGATGAACAAAAGCAAGTAAAATCACATCATGGAGACATGAAATTCATGCATGAACAAAGGAGTTTTGAGTAGGGAGAACAAGGGTTTACTAATGTTTCTTGGGTTCGTGTTTAGGGTTTGAGGGTTTCAATGACTGGGAAGTGGTTTTGGAGTGGATTTGGTGTTGAATTTGGTATGGAATTTGAGTGGTAAAGATGCTAGGGGCTGTTTGAGGGAGGATTTTGACAGAGTAACAGTAGGTTTTACGAATTTTTGGCTTGTTGAAACTGAGGGAGAAGGGCTGTATTTATAGGTTGGCTGTGGGGCAATCTTATTTGCGTGGATGAGATTGTAGGCACAATCTCATCCGCGCGGATGGGATCAGCAGCGTGCCTGGTCCTGTGCAGAAAGTAGTTTTGGCTGTTTGTTAAATAGTCAATATTCCTTTTTATTGGAAATGACAAATTTTTAGCAAGGTCTTTGCCCATTTTTTTATTCCTAAGAGGTCCTTCCTCATTCAAATAGTCAAAATAATGTCCAAAATGCCCCTAAATGAATCTAATCATTGATATGGGCTGACGAAACATTAACGACCCAGATTGGGGCACTTACAGTAGCCCCTCGGCGACGGTACTTCCAGGGGAAGTGGGGTCGTCGACAAAGTGAGGATCCCAATCTGGCAAACTTTTACCTAAATGGGTAAGGAGGTGACCGAAGCGGTCGGATGGCTGGACTCTTTTAAAGGATTCCTACGTATCCTAGGTAGGAATCAAGCCAGTCTTAGTTCAGATCTTGCGGGGAAAGGAGTGGTCAAACAAATGGACCTCCCACCGCATTTTCGTTGTCGAAGATAAACTCGACTAACAGAGGCATTGCCGAAGTTAGACTCGACTAAAGGAGGCATTGCCGAAGATAGACTCGACTAATCTAGGCGTTGCCGAAGATGGACTCGACTAACAGAGGCATTTCCGAAGACTGACTTGACTAACGAAGGCGTTGCCGAAGACGAACTCGACTAACGGAGGCGTTGACGAAGACGGACTCGACTAACGGAGGTGTCGACTAACAGAGGCATTTCCAAAGACGGACTCGACTAACGGAGGCATTGCCGAAGACGGACTCAACTAACGGAGGCGTTGCCGAAGACATACTTAACTAACGGAGGCATTACTGAAGACGGACTCGACAAACGGAGGGGGCGTTGCCGAAGATGGACTCGACAAACGGAGGCATTGCCGAAGACAGACTCGACTAACGGAGGCATTGCCGAAGATAGACTCGACTAACGGAGGCATTGCCAAAGATGGACTCGACTAACGGAGGGGCATTATCGAAAATAGACTCGACTAACGGAGGGAACGTTGCCGAAGACAGACTCGACTAACGGAGGTGTTGCCAAAGACAGACTCGACTAATAGAGGCGTTACCGAAGGTAGACTCGACTAACGAAGGTGTTGCCGAAGACAGACTCGACTAACGGAGGTGTTGCCGAAGACAGACTCGACTAACGAAGGCGTTGCCGAAGACGGACTCGACTAACGGAGGTATTGCCGAAGGCAGACTCGACTAATAGAGGCGTTGCTTTGTTTGCTTAGCTGGGGAAAACTTGGGCTTACGATGACTGCCGGGGTTTATCTGCTGGGGAGATGTATTCTTTGTATGGGCTCACGATGACGGCCGGGGTTGAAAATTTGGAAGGAAATGGACTTCCGTTAAGTTCCATTGAAGGAGGACGGGCTTACTTTGGAGGCCGGGGTTGAAAATGAGGAAGGGAATGGACTTCCGTTAAGTTTTGTTGAAGAGGTCGGGCTTACGTTGATGGCCGGGGTTGAAAATGAGGAAGGGAATGGGCTTCCGTTAAGTTTTGTTGAAGAGGTCGGGCTTATGTTGAAGGCCGGGGTTGAAAATGAGGAAGGGAATGGTCTTCTGTTAAGTTTTGTTGAAGAGGTCGGGCTTACGTTGAAGTCCGGGTTTGGGAATTGGGAAGGAAATGGACTTTCGTTATGTTTTGTTGGGGAAGTTAACTCCTGTTAACATTTCTATTAGACTGGGGATCTGAATGCAGAGTGCCAGTAATTAAAATTGTAAAATGGGGATTTTACCCTGTAATCTTATCCGCGCAGACCAGATCGACAAGGCGACAGGTTTAAAATTCAGAGCAGCCGTATCCTTCTTCTTCCTTTTAAAATACAGTCAGTCGAGAGAGAGAGAGAGAAAAGAACGACGAAAACCTCCATTGTTGTCCAATTTCTTCGCCGAAAACTTCGAAATCAAGGCTATGGAGCGAGGGGAAGGAGCTCATGTGATCCGCCAAGGCCGGGTGAGTAGAGAGGCTGCGGAGAAAAGGCTTGAATTGGTGAGGATGCACCGCCATTACACGCTCTCGCAATCGGTAAACGACGAAGTTTACCCGGATATGTGGCAACATTGGGCCACCGACGAGGATCTTCGCATGGTATGTCACTTAATTTTGTCGATTTTATTGATTTTTCATCAAAATTGGTTCATGCTAGATTTAGGGCTTGCATGGGGGAGTAGGAATATACAATTTGTTAATGAAAAACATGGGTAGTTTGCATAATGTGAAAATAAAGTAAGTACAAATTTGCCGAATTTGGGACGGACTCATGCATGTGAGATTTTTGTGATGAAAATTTGTTTTTGTGAGCATATGTTTGATAACATGATGACTGAACATGAGAAAAAAAATGCATGCATGCTAGATTTATGAAAATAAAGTGCATGGAGAAAAAAAATGTGTACAAAAATGGGATGGAGTTTATTTTTTTTCTTTTCTGTTTGTGTTTGTGTCATGTTTGCAATTTTGTTGACATACTTGCGCTGTGTCTACCTGCAGGGGAGAGCGGATGTCATCCAGGGCAAGTTGGACAAGCTAAAGACTCGGGGGTCCGTGGAGGCGGTCGTTAGGCTTTGGGATGCATTGCCCACAGCTGGTAGGGAGGGTTACAGGAGTCCTCGCCAGCTTGTGGTGGCCTCTAACCTTTACGGTTTCATTGAGTGCTTGAGAGGATTAGCGGGGTCGCATAAGAGCAAGGGGCTCTATCTGGCTCTGATTGAGCACTGGTGGGATGTTACCCACACGTTCCACTTCTTTTGGGGGGAGGCTACCGTGACCCCCACTGACTATGCCGCTATCACTGGCCTGTCCTTCAAGGGGCTCAGCTTGGAGTGGCATGACGGGTACACTGACACGGAGCTAATGGATCTACTGGGGATCGTTCCCGTGCCGAGGAAGGGGATGGGCATGGAGTATGCCGTGGTGGTTGCGAAGCTGACCGAGAGCATAGCTCGGTATGAGAGGGGGGATCAGACAATCTCGGCTGAGCAGATTGCCCGCTGCTTCTAGTGGTTCGCCCTTTCTAGCACTTTATTTGGGCATGCTGAGGGCACAGCTGTGTTCGCCTTGCTGGGGTCTTTGGCGGATATCGACAGGATAGATGAGTTCGCTTGGGGAGAGGCTGGTTTGGCGGAGTTGTACTTTACCTTGGACAGATATAGCAGAAAGGCGTCCACCTCCCTGACCTGCTTTGAGTTCCAGTTAGAGGTATACTCTCTTCTTCCTCTCCTTTTTCTTGTACATATTGTATATGCCTCTTTGTATTGACGGGTTTCTCTTGTTGGATGCAGGTCTGGGCTCTAGATATTTTTGGATGCGCCCTGTAGGATCATTTTCGCATATCCGACTATGATTTGGTGGACGAAGGATACCCGGGTGAAGAGGACCAGCAGGACTAGAAAGAAGGTGAGGTACCAGGACATGGTGCCCTTTTTTATGGCGAAGACCAGTGAGAGGGTCAATTTTTATCCCTGGGGTCGGTTCGAGATTGACCAGTTGGGCGGTGCCGAGCGTTGGATGGAGCGGAGGTGTATCCTGCGGGGTCTTACCTGCGACGTCTATTACTTGGGGGAGAGGGTGATGAAACAGCACGGCTTGGGGTTGGCCCCTTTGGCACTGGTTGAGCCTCCGGCTGACATGTTGTTTCCCCGGGAAGGGTCAGTGAACTGGCAGTGGTTTAGGGCTGGGCGGCCTGCCATGGAGTACGTTTCCTGGCATTCGTGAGACGCAGGCTGAAGACGCCTCAGGTACTGGCGAGGGAGGGGATTTCGGTCGTCAGGCTTCCTCGAGCTGACTTTTCGTATACCCAGGAGGGGGTTAGGATGAGGGCGCATATACCCATCCCAGAGGTGACACCGCGAGCTTTTCGGCCTCGACCAAATGCTCAGGTATGTGCTGATCGCGTTCTGATTATTTAGCCTTTGTATATCTTACACCTTGCTTCGACTGTTTTTGATGATTTCGGTTTTTTTTTATGCAGTACTCGGCCCGGGTTGTCGATCGGCTTCTGCGCCAGGTCATCGGGGCTAAGAGGTTCATTCACAACCTCGTGACGCGGGGGAACGCTCGGGGTTCTGAAAGGGCATCGCGACTAGCGCCTAGTGCCTCTGCGAGAGAGAGGTCGCCTATTCCTGCCAGCAGGACTATGCCAGGCAGACGATCTATGGAGACTCCCCGCTCCCAGCCTAGAGAGTCGGCTCCTTCGCGGCAGTCGGCGGACGTCCCTCTCTCTCCTTACATGGATAGGAGCATAGAGATCTCCCGGGACCACATCAAATTCGGGGACATGGAAGGGCCGAGCTATGTACAGGGCGGAGCTGGTGAGGGCTCCTCTTTGAACTGCTGGGGTTATGGCGCCTTTGAGTCACAGAGAGATTACGAGACTCCCTTGCAGACCTAGGGGACGTATGGCCAGGGCTCGGACGCCTTCTCTTTTGGCTACGACTTCTTTGCCGACATCGGGGTGCCGTACCGAGGCGTGCCTGCTGATCTGGAGGACACATACTCTGACGCGGAGCAGGATGACATAGAGTCGGGGATGGCTTTCCCGGAGGCAGCTGCGGAGGGACCGAGCACAGCTCAGCGGAGGGTGCGGAGGCGCGACAAGGGAATTACTAGGGAGGATGACCCTGTTTCTGGCTCGGGCAGCGACTCTGATTGACCGCGAGTGACTGCATCTGTTAGGGTAGAGAGAGAGAAAACATATACATTTTATGCACATTGTTTTTCCATTTTTGGAATGTAATAACTAGGTTAATACATTATTGTGTATTTCACTATATTTTATTTTTGTTTTGTTAATTTTGCACTTAATGCAAGTTGCATGAACCCGATTTGGTGTTTTACGTGGGATTTTGAATGGAAAATGGGGGATGGGATATTTTTGTTTGTGCTTGCCTGTTTGGGGAAATATTTCCTCATTGGGGGACAACAGTTTTTACTGCTGTCAGAATTTTTTGACTGGGTGACAATCTTATCCGCGTGGATGAGATTGAGGCTGCAATCTCATCCGCGCGGACAAGGACAACATCTGACAAGGTTATTTAAATTTTCACCTCAGATCTGGTTTTATCTCTCCCCTTCATCTTCCTCTCTGTTTTTCTGAAGTCTCGGGCAAAACCATAAAAAACCATGGAAAACATGAAGAATTCTCCTAAATTGCCAAAGGAGTTGCAAATGATCTTCTTCAACAAGTTCAAGGAGTGGTCTCGGGAAATCATGCATGGGAACAAGGTGTTATTTGAAGAGAGGTACAAGATCAAATCCTTGTGGTCTCTTAAGGAGCTTGTCCCGGATTATGACTTGAAGAAGGCTTCCGCAGCGTTTTGGGACACTCGGAGGCACATCTTTTGCTTCTCTTACAACGTGATGGTTCCCACCCTTGAAGATTTTAGGGCTTTACTCGGAGGGCCCGAAGTGGAAAAGGTTGCACTTCCCTTGCCCGGAGGGATGTCTTTTATCAAAAAATTATCTAGTCTTCTTCAAATCTCCCAGAGGAAGCCTGAGGTATGATTCGAGGACCTGACTATTTTGACATTATTGGTCTCCCGGATAGGTTTAGGAGCTTGGGTATGGTTGGTGATTGCTATTGGGATGCATTTGCTCTTTGTGCAATCGGGGTCCTTATTCATGGTCTGTTCCTTTGGGATGTGCCACCGGTCTCTGTTAAACGTTGTTGTTCACTGCCGATTGGGTCGGGATATAGTTCCCTTGATCTTAGGAGAGACCCTTCATGCTATTGATCGGTTGGCTACCGGGAAGCGGTACATGCACGGGGGAAGCCCGTTTCTGCTGTCGATGTGGCTGATGGAGAGGTTGGGGGTCCTGCGGGAGGCTCCACATACATTTAGACCGTGGACCTTTGCCAGGAGAGGGGTTACTATCGAGATCGAGGATCAGGCCTCGTGGGAACGCTGGATGGCTCAGCGTCGTACCCAGGATATCCGATAATGGATTTTGCAGTGGCAAATAGAGACTAGGAGGACATTTCAGGATGGATCTCAGGTAGTCATGCTTCCGGGGCTTTGTTGGTCTACCTTCTACATTCCAGCTCTGGCTCTCCGACAGTTCGGGATGGAGCAGGTTCCTTTGGAGGGCTGCGATGATATTGCTACCCAGGTGGTGCTTTCCATTTCTATGGATGACTTATCTGCATTTTCCTTTTTCTCCCGAATATGGAGGTATCATGTTTTTCCTCTCGTGGTCCTTCTCAGGCGTCCGGAGCGTATTTTTCTGTCCACTTGGTACTTGGATTGGTACGAGAGACACATGGGGGAGACTCAGGTGGCTCTTATGAGGAGGCATAAGGCCATTGTGGGACCAGAAGATGTCCCTATTTCGGTGTTGAGGAGAGCCGAGGCGAGGGCTAGTCTTTACGACAGGAGCGGGGATGACATGCTTGATTATGAGGTGAGAGTGGAACGTCAGAGAGACAGGATTCCTATGGCGCCGCCCAGGAGGCAGGAGATCAGAGACGAAGCCCAGGCGACCAGAGCTCTGATAGAGGCAAGCTTAATGGACCCGGCCCCTATGCCGGAGCTAGGGAGGAGGAGGACGGACATCATTCCCGTGCCTAGGAAGAACACGAGGCACGGAGGGAGGAGACGGAAGAGGAAGGAAGGGGACGCGAGCACTAGTGGCTAGAGCCTCGAGTATCCACTGATCATCCTTGCAGGCACATTAGTTTTTAGTTATGTATTTTTTATCTTCTAGCTTAGTTGTGAGTTTAAGAGTAGACCGGGCTTGAACTCATCAAAAAGTTTTTAACTGTAATGAATATATGAATTGCATTAGAGTTTTTTGAGACGCAGTCATGACTTGATCAATGTGTCGATGACGAAGTATGATTTTTGTTTATGTTTTAGACCGAACCGTTTCCGGCTGCCTACGTTCCCCTTTTACAAGAGGACTAAGGGGCTCAGGTATTTGTAGTTCGACTCTATGAGTTGTTCATTTTTTTAAATTTTTTTTAGAAGGGGTAGGTAGAGAGAGGGACTAGAGAAGTGCGACCCTATTTTTTACCTAGGCCGCCCTTTCGGGTTTTCAACCTAGTTGGGTATTACTCTTTTAGCACTTTTGGGAGGGAAATGACTCGGTCTTCAGGCATAGTATCTACGGCGCTTGTCGCCGTTTACCGGATGCACGAAATGATTTCCATCTAAGTCTGTGAGCTGCATGGCTCCTCCAGAGAAGATCTTCTGAACTACATAGGGCCCGATCCAGACGGGCTCCCATTTGGTAAGTGAATTGGCATGGGTCGGAGGCTTCTCCTTTAGCCCGAGGTCACCTTCTCGGATGTCTCGATGTTTCACTTTCTTGTCAAAGGCTCTGGCCATTCTTGCTTGGTAAGCCCGGGTGTGTTCCATGGCTTTTAGACGACGTTCATCTAGTAGGGACAACTCATCGTGGCGACTCTGGAGCCATTCGACTTCGTTGATCTGATTTTCCAACAACACACGGAGTGAGGGGATTTCCAATTCGATTGGGAGCACGGCCTCCATTCCGTAAGTGAGGGCAAATGGCATTTCTCCCGTGGCAGTTCTGACGGATGTTCTGTATCCCCAGAGGGCAAGGTGGAGCTTGTCTGGCCAATCTCTGCCTCGAACAGCCATCTTCCTGATGATGTTTTCTAGAGTCTTGTTTGCTGCTTCAACGGCGCCGTTGGTTTGGGGCCGATAAGGGGATGACTTGTGACGAGTTATTTTGAACTCTGCCAACAATCTGTCGCATTCTCCCTCAAAATGGGAGCCATTGTCAGAAATTACTTCAGCTGGCAACCCGTATCTGCACATGATGTTTTCTTTGATAAAGAGGGCCACCTTCTTGGAATTAAGGACCTTGTAAGACTTGGCCTCGACCCATTTGGTGAAATAATCTATGGCTACCAAGACGAACTCGTGACCGTTGCTTCCTGGTGGTGTAACCTTGCCGATGACGTCGATTCCCCAGGTGACGAAAGGCCAAGGGGTTATCATGCAGTAGAGGTCGTGTGGAGGCAAATGGTTAAGATTTGAATAGTGCTGACATTTTTCGCAGCTTCTCACGAACTGGATACAATCCGTCTCCATAGAGATCCAGAAATGGCCCATTCTCAGGATGACTTGCATTAAGGCTCGAGCATTCATGTGGAGGTCATAGGTACCACCATGTACTTCATTCATTAGCTCGATAGCCCTTTACCTGCTGATACAGCGTAAAAGGGGACCCCGGTAGCGCCTTTTGTATAGCATATCTCCCAGAAGGACGTAGTGGGAAGCCAGGCATTTCAGAGATATCATGCTTCTTGCCTTGATTCCTTCTTTGTATTCCCCATCTTCATTCTTGAAAGAGGCTTCACTGCTTTTCAGGTATTGGTAGATCTGAGCATACCACGAGTCATCTACTGGTTCATTTTCTGCTTCAATTTCAAAATAGTAGGCTGGGTTTTCTCTTCTCCCAACCCTGAAGAGCTTGACTGATTTTCCTTTGGGTATTTCGACAAGAGAGGCTAGTGTTGCCAGGGCATCTGCGAACCTGTTGCGATCTCTGGGCAGATAGTGGAAGCTGGCCTCCTTGAACTGGCCCACGAGGTCTTCCATATAGGCGTGATAATTTTGCAGACCCGGATCTACTGTTTTCCACTTGTTAGACACTTGGTTGATGATGAGAGCGAGTCACCGTATACTTCTAATCCTTGATGTTCCTTTCTAAAGCGGCCTTCAATCCAGCTATGCAGGCTTCATATTCAGCGGCATTGTTAGTGACTTCAAAATTGATCTTTACGGCTATGGGAGTATGCTCGTCAGTGGGATCGACCAGGAGCATTCCTATTCCATTCCCCCGTCTGTTCGCTGCCCCATCAAAGAAGAGCTTCCAGTGATTTTCTCTTTCTAGAGCAAAAATTCCATCATCGGGGAATTGAGGTTCAGGTCCTTGGCATTCATCACTTGGGAAGTCAGCCAATTGTTCTGCCATTATCTGCCCTTTCACGGATTTTCTTGTTACATAAGTGATGTCATATTCGGCCAGAAAGAATGACCATTTTGCCAATCTCATGGAGAGGGAGGGCTTGTCGAACAGGTACTTGATGGGGTCCAGCCTCGAGACCAAGTGCACTGAGTGAGACTGCATGTAATGCTTCAACTTTCCCACTACCCATACTAGACCTGCGCAGGTTTTCTCGCAAGCTGAGTAGTTAAGTTTGCTGCCTTGTAGTTTTATGCTCACAAAATAGATGACGCTTTCAACTTTGGAGTCTTCCTTCTTCTGTGACAGCATAGACCTAATTGCTGTATCTGTGACAGTCAGGTATACCAGTAGTGGCTTTTGCCGATGTGAGGGGCAAAGGATTGGGGGATTCACAAGGTATGCCTAGACCTTTTCAAAAGCAAACTGACATTCTGGGATCCATTCAGTGCATGTGCTCTTCTTCATCAACTTAAAGATATGCTCGCAGATGGAGGTTAGTTGATTCACAAAGCGGCTTATGTACTGTAGCCTTCCCATAAAAGATTTGACTTCTATCAGTGTTTGAGGCGGTTTCATCTCAACTATGGCTTTGATCTTCTGAGGGTCTACTTCAATTCCCCGTTCAGTTACCATGTATCCCAACACCTTACCTTGCTTGACACCGAAGGAGCATTTAGCTGGGTTCAGCCTCATAGAATGTTCTCTAAGACAGTCGAAGAATTTTCTCAAATCGATGAAGTGCTTGCCATCGGATCCTTTGGAGTGGACTATCATGTCATCCACGTAGACCTCGATTTCTTTATGAATCATGTCATGGAACAGGGCTGTGGCTGCCCTCTGATAAGTAGCCCCAGCGTTCTTCAGATCAAAAGGCATGCCTGTGTAGCAGTATGTCCCCTATGGAGTAGTGAAAGTTGTCTTAGCCTGGTCCTCTTCGGCCATTTTGATCTGCTTGTAGCCGGCTAAACCGTCGACGAAGGACTTGACTTCGTAGTTGGACATGGTATCTACCAGCATGTCAATATTGGGCAGGGGGAAGTCGTCCTTTGGGCTGGCTCTGTTGAGATCTCTAAAATCCACGCAGCATCGGACTTTTCTGTTAGCCTTGGTGACTGTTACGATATTGGAGAGCCAGGTGGGATATTCAATGACCCGGATGAATCCTGCTTTGAGCATCTTCTCAATTTCTTCCTTTACTTATAATGACCATTCGGGCTTGATCTTTCTCAGCTTTTGCTTTACTGGCTTGACTTCGGGGTCTAATGATATCCGGTGCTCCACTATGGAGGGATCGAGGCCGGGCATATCCTTGTAAGAACATGCGAACATGTCCACAAATTCCTTGAGTAGTTCAGTCAGGTTTGCTTTTGCTTGTTCGGCACCATCGAAGAAACTGCCAATCTGCGTCTCTTTAGGCTCCTCTGCAGCCCCCAGATTCACACGCACCAAAACCTCCTCGGCAGCTTGGGCTCGGTTTTCCTCTTTCTCGACAACCTGCTTAAAGATTTCTTTAATGTATTGTTCATTTAGTGTGTCTGCATCTTTATCTAGTGAATCATTAGTAACCGTTTTTAAGTTATTAGTTAATTTATCATTAGTTAAAGTGGCGATCAGGGGATACTCGGAAAGGTCGATCACTTCTTTCAGAGCAAAAGGAAGTACATCATTGGCTCCAATTTCGTAGTCTTCTGGTGTAAGGCCATCAGACAACTCTAGGGATTCAAATTCGACGACAAGAGACTCAGAGGACTTGAGATGGGTGGACATAAGGGGACGAGGGACCAATCTAAGCTTTGTGATCATCTCTTCTTTGGCATGACCAGTTCAAACTCAGCTTTGGTGGCCTCCTCGACAGTCGGGATACCTCATTGAGCTTCTCAAACTGCTTTACCAGCTTCGACACTCCTTTAAAAGTATACTTACTTTTCATGGTGGTAGTAGCCCCAGGTATATTGGGTAAAATCGAGAAACATTCTTCGGACAGGGTTGGCCTTGGTTCCCCTGAACTTGCTAAAATTCTCTTGTAGTTTCAACTAGTCTTCTGTAGGAGTGGGCTCTTTGACTGTGTTGGGTATGCATATTTTAAACCTCCTATTTTAGATTAGATTTGATTGATACCATAACCTCCTGTCTATTTTAAGGACTTTAGGACCCTATGTAATGAAGCTTAGACTTCAATTTTTTAGCTAAGTCCATTTTATAGAATAGGTTAAAATTAGGCTTGAAGACTGGCACAAGACTCATTGGATCTGAGGATGCAGTTCAGATTTTCAGACCGCTTTGTCAAAATTTCACACAGAACCGCCTCAGGCAAACCGCTTGGTGGAATCCTTGTCTGAAACCGCTCCTGAACTCCTAAGTGCAATCTTCCTTATGAACCGCTCCATGCAAACTGCATTGCAGTTCCATCCTTGAATCAAGCACTTAAGGATCCTCCTCTGGTGTAACCGCTTACACTCAGAACCGCTTGCACACCAGAACCGCTCCAATGATTGAGACTTGAAGTGAACCACATTAGACCGTTGGAATCCACGTCAGCATTATCAAAAGTCAACCACCATATCTTGTCACGTGACTACTTTTTAGACAAGATCTGCAAGGATCTTGAAAAGGTTACAGATGTCCTAACCACCTTAATTACAGCTGAGGTCTGATCAGCTTTACCTGCAACTACAGTTTCTATGGACAAAAGTGGTTACTGTGGACCAATGGGAAAGCATCAGTACTGTCCTTGCAACAGCTGTGTCCAACGGCTATATTCTTGATGCTTGGGTATAAATACCCCTAATCTTAACCATTTGAAGATTGCTTGAGAAAATTGAAAGTGCTGTGTTCATAGAAGCTGAAGCTCTGTCCAGAAATTCTAAGTCCTTTGAATCTTCATCTTCTACTTCAAGAAATACATATCCCAGCCCAGAAATCAAGCCTTATACACATCAAGAATCATTGTGCTCTCCATCTCAAAGATTTAAAGAGCCTTGATCTTGCATTCACACACACACCTCACTTGTTTAATCACATAGATTATTCATTTGAGATACACTGGTTATAGTCTAGGATTTGTTCTTCATAGAAAATATTTTAGATCTGAGTATTACTCATTGTACTTTGTAATCTCTCATACTCAATATAAAATCTCTCTTAGAAATCCAAGACTAACCATCTTGGTAGTGGACGTAGATCGTTTATCGATTGAACCACTCCAAATATTGTGTTCTTACTTTTCTGCATTTATTATTTCTTGTGCTTATTAACTATCTATCTTTTTCTCTGTTTGATCTTAATTGTAGTTATCTATTATTGTGAAATTGTGTTTGAAGTTAACATTGTCAAACCTCACTTTCAATTTTACAACTGCTCAGAAACTGCACCAAAACTGCTTTGCAAAACCACCTATCCAAAACTGCTTTGTAACTCAATATTCCGCTGTGCATTTTACAACTCTACTTGCAGTTTCTAACACATTGCAAGAGGTTTTGTAAGCTTAGAGGTTTAGTTTTAAAAAGAGGGCGAAAAATTTGTAATAGCTATTCACCCCCCCTCTAGCTGTTTTTCACCCTTGTTTCCACCTTTGGGACCAACAAGTGGTATCAGAGCTTAACACATTTATAAAGCCACTATTTTTCAAGCTTAACAGCTTGTGTGCCGATTCGATATGGCAAACTCAAAAACTATGACAACTGTTAACTATTCACACATTCCTGTTTTGGACGAAGACCACTTCGACATCTGGAAATGCCGAATGCTTATTCATTTGGAAACTATTGATGAGATGCTGGTGGAATGCGTGATAAATGGCCCGTTCATTCCCATGAAGGCCAACACCAATGGAGCCACCAGTGCAGAAATTCCAGAAGTCAAAAAGCCAAAAAGTGAGTGGTCGGATGAAGAGAAAAGATTAGCTGCCTTGGACAGCAAGGAAAGGAACATCATTTCTGGAACCCTCCCCGTTTCAACCCTTCAAAAGGTGATGTATCTGAAAACCGCAAAGCAGATGTGGGATGCCATAGAGAGCTACCTCGAAGGTGATGAAGAATGCAAGGAGAACAAATTATATGTTGTTGAAAGATCCTAAAACAACTTCAACAGAAAATCCAACGAAACCTTGCGTCAAACCTAAGACCGCTATGTTGAGGTAGTTAATGCTAGTAAATCTCTTGGCAAAACTTTAACTGATAAGGAAATCAATATGACTTTCCTAGTTGCATTAGGTTCTAGATAGGTAAATAAAGCAACCTCTCTAGAAGACTCCAAAGTTTTGGGTACTTGGTCGTTAAGTAACTTGTACGTCAATCTTAGAGTCTATGAGCTTAAATTAAATCACATTGAAGAGATTGAAGGGAAAACCAAATCGCTTTCCATGTCCGTCGTGGAACATGAGGAGAAACCATCCACATCCAATCAAACCGCTGATCCTTCCATATCAACCTCATCACTCATCGAGATGGATGATGATGATTTTGCCATGTTTGTGAAAAGATTTCAAAAATTTAGAAAATCCTCAAAACCTTTCACAAAAACATTTTCTAAAGGCAAACCTCCTGCAACATTTTCTAAGGCTGCAGATACAAAGAAAAAAAGTGATCTAGTTTGCTACAACTGTAGAAAACCTGGTCACTTTGCATCTGAGTGTCCACAACCTAAATACGAATACATGAAAAAGAAAACCCCTCATGCGAAATTTTCTCGACGCAAGGGAATGGTTGCTGAGGAGGAAGAGAATTATAAGGAATTAGCAACTTGGATTGAAACAGATTCTGATGATGGAAGTGATGAAGAAATCGAAGAGGATAATCTCTGCTTAGTTGCAGATGCTTCCGATGAGTCAGATACTGAGTCAATCGAGTCGCTGGATATGGAAGATGAAGAGGTTTCTACTAAAATTCCAAATTTTAAATTGGATGCTGATGTCAAACTTACTCCTAGCATTAAGATAGGAAATTGTTCGTATTCACGTCCTATTTTTCCTCCTACAAATGCTCCACCTTCAAAAGCAATTCCAAAGAAGAAAATTTTGAAAAAGGTGGTGGAAGAGGTTTCTCCCATGGAACATGAAAGGATGTTCAAGGAAGCAGAAATGATGATCCAAAAATTCTCCAATGTTAAGAAAGCATTAGGATTAGCTCATGATGAAATTTCTCAGTACAAGACGGAGAAAACTGTGATAAGGTCTGAAATTTCAAATGTTAAGGACCAAATCAAGAGTATTACTCCTCTTGCTGATCAAAACCGCACCCTTGAAACTAAGGTTGCTGCACTTCAGCTTAGAAATGATGACCTGGTCACCCAAATCAACGATCTCCAAAAGATTATTGATGGGTGGCTCAAGTCAAAATCCACCATGGATCAAATTATAGACTCCCAGATAACCAGTGTAATTAAAGAAGGTCTGGGATTTGGATCTGGTGAAGAAGAGAAGTGTGCATCCTGTTGTGAAAAGGATGAGGAAATTTTAAGACTAACTAAAGAAATTCCTAAGGGGAAGCATGCTAATTCTAAGGGTAAAGGACAACATAATGTAAATTATGTCTACCCAAAGAAACAATATGGAAAAAACTCTCAGATGAAAGGAAAGGATTCTGAGAGTGAAGATTCAGAGAACATGGCTTATGGAGTTGGCCGCATCCCCACTTCAACCGCTTCTGGTGGAATTGGTGGTGCTGGCAACTGCAAGACTGACCGCCCTTCTTCTTCGACCGCTCCTCCTGCCTTCAAAAGCAAGAAGAGCATTCCTAGAAAATCCGCGGTCAAACCAAATCCAGTTCCCTTTGTCAGGGCTGAAATCGTTGCTCCCAAACCGCATGCAACTCCTAAGAAAAGTAAGGAGTTAGTAAAACCTCATGATGCTCTGTGTGTGATGGTTTAGGTCACAAGGCTGCAGAATGCCTTTTGCGGTTCACATCCAATGCCAGGAAGAGTAAAACTCATTCTATCAAACAGGCGTGGGTCGTTAAAGGTTGCTAACTTTAGGACCCAAGGAATAAAGGGGGACCTCGTTCTTAATGTTTACATTTCAGGTCCTCTGCTTAATGGCTGGTCACTCCAAGGATAATGAATGGTATCTTGACAGTGGCTGCTCAAGACATATGACTGGAGATAGATCATTATTAGAAGATGTCATTGAAGCAAGTGGTCCGTCTGTAACCTTTGGTGACAACAACAAAGGAAAGACCATTGTGTATGGTGTAATAAGGAGAGGAAACCTAACCATTAAGAAGGTTTCTCTTGTTGAAGGACTCAAGCACAACCTCCTTTGAATTTCTCAATTCTGTAATAAAGGAATGCTTTGCAACTTCACGTCATCAAACTGCTTTATCAAAGATAGCATTTCCGGAGTCACCCTACTCACAGGGATTCATAAGAGCAATACTTACATTATTGATCTAGATTCTGCATGTAGTATTACTAATCTCTGTTTTGAAGCTAAAAATGTGAGCAAAAATAGTTGGCTATGGCACAAGAGGTTGAGTCACTTGAGCTTCAAGTATCTAACAAAGATTGGTAGGGAAAACCTCGTTCGTGGTTTACCCAAAGTGGCTGACCACCATCCTGAGAAATGCAGTGCATGTCAACTTGGTAAGCAATTCGCGTCGTCTTTCACCAGCAAGACCGCTTCATCAACCTCCAGATGCTTACAACTGCTTCACATAGATTTGTTTGGACCCGTAACCACTGCCAACATTGGAGGAAGTAGATATACTTTAGTGGTGGTGGATGATTATTCAAGATATACTTAGGTTGAGATGATGATTTCTAAGGACGATTGCTATGACATCTTAACCTCCCTCTTTAGACGGCTCCAAACTCAAAAAGAAGACGACATCGTTAGTGTTCGATCAGATAATGGAACAGAATTTAAGAAAAACGGTGTTGGTCAGTATTGTGATGACCATGGGATTGATCACAATTTATCCGCATCTGGTGTTCCATAACAAAATGGGGTTGTGGAAATGAAGAACAGGATGTTGATTGAGGCTGGAAAGACAATAATATCTGAAGCGAAGCTGCCTCAGTATTTCTGGGCTGAAGCAATCAACACAGCATGCTTCACTCAGAACCGCTCCCTCATCAACAAAACCTATAACAAGACTCCATATGAGCTTTGGAGAGGAAGAACCCCCAACATTGCATTCTTCAAGATCTTTGGCTGCAAATGCTTTATCCTCTACAACGGAAGAGAAAATAGAGGTAAATTCGAAGCCAAGGCCGATGAAGGTATTTTTGTTGGGTATGTTAAACATTCAAAAGCTTTTCGTGTTTTTAATAAAACTAGTTTAAAGATAGTTGAGTCTGTCTATGTTACATTCGATGAGCATTCTCTCCTTGAGCCACATTTGGCTCCAAATGTTGTTGATGATTTTGTTGAGCATAATGAAACAGGTGAATCCTCTAAAACCGCGCCTGAACCTCAACCGCAAAATCCAGCACCCTCAACTGAAATTCCCTCGAATCGCACCTTTGAAACCGCACCTGAAGTTCTCACTCCAGATGCAACTCCAAGGAAAGAAAATGTTGAGAATTCCCCCATCCAGCTTATTGAACCTCTTCGTCAACTTACCTTCAATGACTTCGCTGAAGGATCAACGATGTTCCAATTGAAGATCTTCAGCAAACCTCAGTCCAACCAGACTTACCCCCAGAGGTTCGTGAAGTCAGCAGTCACCCTCTCTCTAATGTGATTGGTGATCTGTTCTCCGGTGTTCAAACAAGGAGATCGAACTATGATGAGCATACTTCCTTGTTATCTCAAGTTAAACCCAAGAAGATTGATGAAGCACTCCAAGATTCCAGTTGGGTCGTTGCTATGCAAGAAGAACTTAATCAGTTTGAAAGATGCAAGGTCTGGACTTTGGTGCCTAGACCTCAGGATCAAGGAGTGATAGGAAATAAGTGGGTGTTTAGGAATAAGATGGATGAGAATGGAAGCATCACAAGGAATAAAGCAAGGTTGGTTGCACAAGGATATAGGCAAAAAGAAGGAATTGATTATGATGAAATCTTTGCTCCAGTTGCAAGATTGGAAGCTATTAGAATCTTCTTAGCCTACGCCTCTTTCAAGCGTTTCAAGTTATATCAAATGGACGTGAAGAGTGCTTTCCTCAATGGTGAACTGCAAGAGACCGTGTATGTTGCCCAACCGCCTGGATTTGAAGACTCCAAATTTCCAAATCATTTCTACAAACTCCAGAAGGCCTTGTATGGACTTAAGCATGATCCAAGAGCATGGTATGAGACTCTTTCTAAATTTTTACTAGAAAAAGGATTTAAATGCGGTAAAATCGATACAACTCTTTTTATTGCCAAATACAATGATCATACTTTACTTGTTCAAATATATGTTGATGATATCATTTTTGGTTCTACTAATGAGTTACTTTGTAAGCGTTTCGAGAAGCTAATGAAAAGCAAGTTTGAGATGAGCATGATGGGAGAGTTAACATTCTTCCTCGGGCTTCAAATCAAGCAATGCGAAGAAGGTATTTTCCTCAGCCAAGCCAAATACACCAAGGAGTTAATAAAGAAGTTTGGATTAGAAAATTCTAAAGCATATGATACTCCTATGGCCACCGACAATAAGCTAGATAAAGATCTAAAAGGTAAGAAGGTTGATCAAACCCTATATCGAGGTATGATTGGCTCATTACTTTATTTAACTGCTAGTAGGCCCGATATCATGTTTAGTGTCTGTGTATGTGCATGCTATCAAGCAGATCCTAGAGAAGCACATTTAATTGCAGTCAAGCGTATAATCCGCTATTTATCTGGAACCACTAACCTTGTACTTTGGTATTCCAAATATTCGAACTTCAATCTCGTAATGCAGCTTGTACTATTGATAGGAAAAGCACTAGTGGTACTTGTCATTTCCTCGGGAATAGACTAGTTGCTTGGGCCAGCAAAAAGCAAGCTTCAGTTTCAGTGTCAACCACAGAGGCTGAGTATATTCTTCTTGGAAGTTGTTCTTTGTCAAATCCTTTGGATGAAGTAGCAGTTGGTGGACTATGGAATTGAAGAAGGAAATTGCCCTATCATGTGTGACAACACTTCAACAATTTTAGTCTCCAACAACCCTGTCATGCATTCCAAGACCAAGCATATAGATATCAAGTATCATTTCCTCAAAGACCATGTGGAGAAGAGGAATATCCATTTAGAGTATGTGGGGACAGACAACCAGATTGCTGACATCCTCATCAAAGCTCTGGACTCTAAGAGGTTCACATTCCTCAGAGGAGAAATGGGTATGCTTGAACTTAAATGATTCCATACTTTTTATTTACTAACTTGTGTGTTGAGTATAGGTTGAAATTCCTATTGAGGATTCAAATTCCATGTTGAAACCGCATGTACCAAAACCGCAAGTAGTCAAAACCGCATGCATCCAACCGCTAGTGCCAAACCGCTTGATGCAGCTTGATCGCTTGATCCAAACCGCGTTTCATCATTAGAGTAACTTCTGTCTATTTATTCTTATCTTTATTTAAAAAAAAATTGTTCAAATTCCTTTTATTTATTTTTTAGTCCTTATTTTGACATAAGGGTATTTTTGCAAATGTTTTTCCATGTTTATTTCAAATTTAAAAGCATTTAATGCTAAGGGGACATGAGCATTAAAAACCTTCATGTCAGCCGTCATGGATTGCAGTGCAGAAGGTGAAAGGGTACAACAGTTAGCCATTTCAATCATTTCCTTCTAAAGCTAACTGCCTGCACCCCTTCACCTATATAAGCAAGTTTAGTGAAACTTCTGAATCTTTTACTGCCAAACCACTGCACCTGTACTCTCTCTTTCTACCAACTTCTATTTCTCTCTCTTCAAACTCTCTAAAAACCTCCATTTTTGAAGCCTTAATCAAAATGACTTCAACATCTAAGAGACAAAGAGCCTCTACAGTAGCAAGAGCACCCAAGAAACCTATCCTTGATATGGTAACATTTTCTTATTCTTAATCACTTAATCTCTGCAAATCTGCCATTGTTGAACAGAAACCCTTCGTATGCCCTGTTCTTCATTTTGGTTGATTTTGTTCTTGTTTCTTGATCATTTCTGATGAAATTTGTTGGGTTTTGCTCGGAATCATGCTTAGATTCTCATTCTTTTGTTTATTTCATGATCAATGCATGATTTGAGTGCTGATTTAAAGATCCTCAGTTTTCATATTTCGAAAACCCATTTGGTGTTCTTGATGATTCTTGGTGATTCTGACTTCAAGTTGTTATTTTGATGATATATTGTTAGTCTACAACTTGTTAGGATCATTTTGATATGCTTTTTGCCCATTTTGGTTAAGTTTTGATAATCTCTGTTCTTGGTGTTCATAAATTGTTCTTCGTGTTCTTCATGAAGTTCAAACGTTTTTCTTGAAATTTCTTATGTTTTGGATACCTTGATTTCTGAATAGTGTTTTTCCATACTTAGAATTTTTTTTTTAACTTTTTCATGTATTTTGGATTTCACTTGGTTTTGAAACCGCTTGGCATAAACCGCTTCACATTTCAAGTTTCAAAACCGCATGTTTGTTTGTTTCAAACCGCATGCCTCCTTCTAAGGCTAAACCGCATTTTGGAACCGCTTTCTCAAAATTCTTTGGAACCACATGCTGTTTAAAATTCCTTTCTAAATTTTTTGAGAATTTACTAAGTATATAGGCTGGACACCATAACCTTCCCCTACAGAACACTGCTTGCATGTGTGGGATGAATTTGGATTACAATGCCACGTACTAGTAATTTTGTTCTCAAATCCTCATTTTCTTTAGTATTCATAGTTCACTTGGGGTTTGAAATTCTTCACTTTTCAAACCGCACCACTGCTTAACCGCTTGGGTGCTCAAGCCGCATGTGAACTGTGAATACAAAAATGGATCTAACACTTAATGTTTTCCTTAATAGGATCCAAATACCTTCCTACCAGGATGGGAAGTTAATGAGGCTGAATTGAAGACTGATGCCTTGGGAAGGGAACTGCTAAGGAAATTGAAAGCCTCTGGGATTCTGCCTCTCTTCACCAAGCAGCAAAATTTTATTGTTCCTTCCTTTGTGGACCAATTCTATGCAACTGCCAAGCGTGGAGTTAGACAGCTTGAGGATGGTCCTAGAGTTTCTTGTCTCACTGCAGTTGTAGAAGGCCTTGAACTCTCCATTGACTACATTGACATCAAGAGACTTTATAAATTCAAAGTTGGTGGATCTCCTGAAGAAGTGGATCAAGTAATTCAAGATGGTGCTGCTTTTCAAACCGCCAATGAGAGAACTATGGTTGGAAAATTTAAGAAAATCCCAAGAAAAGGATTTGGTGAGCTGATGAGCCACCTGGGATATCTAGTTGGAAAGTCTGTTTGTGGTAAGACTGGGAATCACAACAACTTTACATCCCAACAATGGATGTATTGTTCTGCTATTTTCATGGAACTCAAGCTTCATTGGCCAAGGATCCTCTACAGAGAAATCTGTGACAGTGTTGAGACTTACCAATCCAAGAAAAAGGGAGAAGCACAAAGGTGGAGACCTTTTTATAGAATCCTAACTGCTCTCCTACTGGATTTTGAACACCTTGAAGAGATTAGATCCAAGAATCTAGAATTGATGATTGAATTTGGTTCTGAAGAATCCCTAGGATTGCTCACCTGCCACTCCTTCAGATATGCCAATGGAGATGCTCTCTACAAATCCTTATATGATGCAGATACTTATCCCAAGAAGGAAGTTTATGAGCTGAGGGACCCCACAACCGCTCCTCAAGCGGTCAGGAAAGGAGCTAAGCGGTCAAGGAAGCCACCTGCCAGAGCTGAACCGCTCCCAAAGAAATCCAAGACCGCTCCTGTTTTTAAACCACCTACATCTGATGGAGCTGGTACAAGCAAGTCCAAGAATCAAGGGAAACCAATGAATTTGGTTGATGAAGAAGATGAAGAAGAAGAAGAAGACCCAAGTATTCCAAACTTGGTAGCTAGAGCCAAGAAAGCTAGAGATGATATGGCTGGAATGACTAAGGAAGAACAGATGAAGTTCCTTCAAGATAAGATTGATAGATTGGCTAAGGAACAGGGAGAGAAGAGGACTGCCAAGGGAAAATCTACTGATGATGGAACCGCCTCCCAACCTCAACCGCAACCTGAAACCCAACCACCTCCATCCTCAAATACCACCCCTGTCCAATCCCCTGTTCAATCTCCTATCCAATCCCCAATCCAATCCCTAATTCATTCCCCTATACAGTCACCCATCCACTCTCCTTCCAAATCCAAATCCAAAACTCCTCCTCCTCCTCAAACAGATGCACCTATTCAGGGGGAGAAACCCAAGAAAAGAAGGAAAATGCGTGCCAAGAAAAACTCCAAAAATGTTAAGCCAATTACACCCTCACCCTTTCCTTCTCCCTCTCCCTTACCATCTCCAAGAAACTCACCTTTCCCCAGAAAATCCCTTTCACCCTTATCCTCCCAATCCACATATCATTCCCCCCAACACTCTCAATCCATAAATTCCCAACACTCAAACCAAACACCTCCTCAATCAAATGCATACCAACCATGGCAATCCAAACCCTCTGCTGGTCATGCAACCTCTAGATCAGTTAGAGAAAATCCTACTCCTACCAATTTCCATAACTCGAACCGCTCCAGATCTCAATCCCCTGCCAAATACCTAACTCCACAAAATTCACCCCTTAGACAAAACACCCCTCCTCCTAACAATCCTCCTTAAACCCAAACTGTCCCCGAAACTACTCATTTCCAACCGCCTCCCACTTTCCAAACCGCCTCTACCTCAACCGCCCCTCCATCTGAATACTCCCAAATCCTCCAAACCCTCTACCTAATTCAAAGCCAACTCCTGATCAACCAAAGCCATGTCATTATACTGACCGCCTCAAATGCCTCCCTTTCTGAATCCAATCGCTCCCTCCAAGCCAAGGTGGATTCTCAAACCCTTGAAATGGCAGCTCTTAAATCCTCTTTGCTTGATGCCATTAAGGGGGAGAGACCTACAACAATTGCATCCTCATCCAACTATTCTTCTGAGCAAACCTCTTTGGATGTCAAAACCGCTGTTGAAACCTGTTTCAATGCTTTCCAAAAATCACCTGAGGATGGTATGCTCAAAGCCTTGGGTGATAAAGCCTCCCTTGCTGAGCTGAACAAGATTTTGAATGAGCTTGGTGAGAAGATATGTAAAGCTATTAAGAAGGATCTTGGAGAGATAAGTTCTAAATTCCTTACCCTCCTTAACTCCAGACCGCAGCAGTCTCAACAAAGCCAAACTGCAGAGATCCAAACCGCTCTGGACTCTATTCGTGAAGAAATTTTAAAGCAAATTGACTTATTCACGGTGGACTCTAAGGTAAATCTGGACACTGTAGCAGATGCTGTGAAGGCCAAGCTGAATGAAATTCAAGATGAGTTCAACGACCGCTTGGACAACCTCAGGGAAGGATTCAACTCCAAACTTGGCTCAACAATCAATGAGCTCAAATTCTCCTTGAAGGTATCTGTGGATCTTGAACCTATAGAGCAAGCCATTCAAACTCAAACCGCAGCTGTCCAGGAGAAAATCCATACAATCTTCAACTCTCTCTATTCCTCCATCCATGTGCAACTGGATGAGATCAAAGAAAATTTGGTGGAAAATACCAAAGCGGTTGGTGCCACAAATTCAACATCAGCTCATTCTGTCAATGCCTTGAAGAAGCTGGAATCAACCCTCACCAGGACTGCAGAAGAAGTCAGAAGAATGAGGAAGGCAATGACCCCAGATCAGTCAGCAGCTGGACCGCGTGGAGCTGAGCATGAAGTGAATAAACCGCGTCAGCAGTAACCGCTCTTCCCTGTAATTTTTGAACCTCTTTTGTAAGTTGGACCGCTCTCCTTGTATTTTCTTTGTCCAACTTGTTTTGATTTTTTGTAACCTTGTAATTTTCCTTCATTCATGTATCTGTAATCACTTAAGGAATTAATGGAAATTGCATCTTGGTTCCAAAACTTTGTTCATATCAAACTGCTTATTTGTAGAACAATGAAACCGCTTATGGTCTTAAACCTCATTCAAATATTTTTCATCTTAAAATCACTCTTTTGAAATGATGTTTAAACATTCAGTTTAAACTGCACTTTATACTCAAACTCATATTTTTCAAGTGCACTGAATGCATTTCTATACTTTTCATATTGTAAGTTCTTCAATCTTTCAATAGTATAGAAATCTATAGCTTAAGCTAAGTGTGTGCATTGACTTGGGACATGAATTACCATGTTAATTCTTATGGACATGTTTTTACCAAGTACAATATTTGCTTTTGCTGTAGTAGGTAATGGCATCAATCAAATAGGGGGAGATTGTTGGGTATGCATATTTTAACCCTCCTATTTTAGATTAAATTTGATTGATACCATAACCTCCTGTCTATTTTAAGGACTTTAGGACCCTATGTAATGAAGCTTAGACTTCAATTTTTTAGCTAAGTCCATTTTATAGAATAGGTTAAAATTAGGCTTGAAGACTGGCACAAGACTCATTGGATCTGAGGATGCAGTTCAGAGTTTCAGACCGCTTTGTCAAAATTCCACACAAAACTGCCTCATGCAAACCGCTTGGTGGAATCCTTGTCTGAAACCGCTCCTGAACTCCTAAGTGCAATCTTCCTTATGAACCGCTCCATGCAAACTGCATTGCTGTTCCATCCTTGAATCAAGCACTTAAGGATCCTCCTCTGGTGTAACCGCTTACACTTAGAACCGCTTGCACACTAGAACCGCTCCAATGATTGAGACTTGAAGTGAACCACATTAGACCGTTGGAATCCATGTCAGCAATATCAAAAGTCAACCACCATATCTTGTCACATGACTACTTTTCAGACAAGATCTACAAGGATCTTAAAAAGGTGACAGATGTCCTAACCACCTTAATTGCAGCTGAGGTCTGATCAGCTTTACCTACAACTACAGTTTCTAAGGACAAAAGTGGTTACTGTAGACCAATGGGAAAGCATCAGTACTGTCCTTGCAACAGCTGTGTCCAACGGCTATATCCTTGATGCTTGGGTATAAATACCCCTAATCTTAACCATTTGAAGATTGCTTGAGAAAATTGAAAGTGCTGTGTTCATAGAAGCTGAAGCTCTGCCCAAAAATTCTAAGTCCTTTGAATCTTCATCTTCTACTTCAGGAAATACATATCCCAGCCCAGAAATCAAGCCTTATACACATCAAGAATCATTGTGCTCTCCATCTCAAAGATTTAAAGAGTCTTGATCTTGCATTCACACACACACCTCACTTGTTTAATCACATAGATTATTCATTTGAGATACACTGGTTATAGTCTAGGATTTGTTCTTCATAGAAAAGATTTTAGATCTGAGTATTACTCATTGTACTTTGTAATCTCTCATACTCAATATAAAATCTCTCTTAGAAATCCAAGACTAACCATCTTGGTAGTGGACGTAGATCGTTTATCGATTGAACCACTCCAAATATTGTGTTCTTACTTTTCTGCATTTATTATTTCTTGTGCTTATTAACTATCTATCTTTTTCTCTGTTTGATCTTAATTGTAGTTATCCATTATTGTGAAATTGTGTTTGAAGTTAACATTGTCAAACCTCACTTTCAGTTTTACAACTGCTCAGAAACTGCACCAAAACTGCTTTGCAAAACCGCCTATCCAAAACTGTTTTGTAACTCAATATTCCGCTGTGCATTTTACAACTCTACTTGCAGTTTCTAACACACTGCAAGAGGTTTTGTAAGCTTAGAGGTTTAGTTTTAAAAAAAGGCAAAAAATTTGTAACAGCTATTCACCCCCCCTCTAGCTATTTTTCACCCTTGTTGCCACCTTTGGGACCAACAGACTACGACGTTTTCCACCTGCGGAGCGCCCTTTACGAAGTAGTTAGTCATGTCAAGACTGAAAGGGAAAGGTTTAGGACTACCATAAGGGATCTTTTTTGCAACAACTTCCCTCCTCTTTCGAGCAATTTCCTTTTCTTTTGCAATCTCCTCTGAGGTTGGCTCATATCCCAGGCCATGGCGAGTTTTCTGCTCCTTCACCTCAATGACCTTGTTAATCCCTTGTAGGCATTTCCTAAGACCAAGACCAGTCAGGTAGTTCATCTTTCTCATCATCTCCATGACGGGAGGAATTTTGTCTCGAGTGACAGTCAGATCCACATTGCAAACTTGAGCTTTAGGAGATTCGACTGTGAAGCCGATTAGCATGAAACCATCTTCATCATGCTTGATCTCCAGGATGGGTATTCCACCCGTGTCAGTGCCTTCCAGAGTGACTAGGTCTCCGTAAATGGTTGTTAGATCCCCATCTGAAACGAACTGCATACACTGATGAAGGCTTGAAGCGACTCCATTGATTTGGTGCAGCCAAGGTCTTCCCAAAAGAGCATTAAAGGTGATTGGGATATCAATGACCTGGAATTCTACAGGTATCATCTTCTTGCCAAACCACAGGTTCAAAGTAGCAGCCCCAAGTACTGTATGAGACGTTGAGTCATAGGCCTTGACTGTAAGGGAGGAAGGCTTCAGATCTGTGGGCTTGATGCCGAGCAGGCTCATGATCTTTGCTGGGAGGATGTTCATTCCAGACCCATTGTCAACTAGGACCCGAGGGAGGCGTCATTCATCTAACTAGACCGTAATGAAGAGAGGTTCATTATGATCTGCTCCAAACTGGGGGAGATCGAGGTCAGTGAAGGTGACTATGTTTCCGTAGTGGATGTTCCCTATTAGTTGTACCACGTCATCAGGGGTAGCATCAATAAAAACCAGGTTACGGGCCAGACTTTCCTCCAATTTTAGCTTGTGGGGATAAGATGAGGTGAGTAAGGACCATAGAGAGATGTTTCCTTGAGTCTGCTTCAACTGAGTGAGCACAGGATCCTCTTTCTCGGGGTCGGGAGTTTCAGCTATCTTGGCATAAGGATTACGGTTCACCCTAGGTGCCTGATCTGCTGACCTCTTTTCTGTCTTGGGATTACTCTGGTGGATTTGCCCGAATCTGGTTAACATGTTCACTTCTTTCTACGGCTTATCTGTTACTTCTCTACAGGATTCTTTCAATGCTGCTAGGGTCAACGGAGGAGCTTGCTTGGCAACTGGCCACTGGCTCTGGCTGATTCTGTTACAAGATTCCCAGAGCTTAGCAATAGTGAGGGGCTGAGCTTGGGGATAGTGAGTATTACTGGCTTCTGACTAGGCAGCCTTCCGGATTGCTTCCCAAGTTATGAGTTTCTGAACCAAGGACTGTGCCGTCGTTCCTTGAATGGCCCATAGGGCTAGGGCCTCTTCCGATTCATCCTCATCCTTGTGATCATGGTCTATATTGTCCAAGGTTTGTTTGAGCTTGCCCACAGTTAACATGCAGTAGGAACTGTTACCTCCAGGGCTTGGTGGCTTCTCCCCTTCATCTCCGGCTTTATACAGCAGTCCCGACTGCTTTTTAAAATACTCGGCGCTAGAGATTACTATGGCGTTCTGTATGGGAGGAGCATCTGGTATCATGTGGGTGTCCAGGACCTCTCTCAGAGCTGTGATACACTCGGGAAAAGTGATTTCTTCCCTGGTAATCCTGACGAGGATTGTTACTTTGCCTTCGGGTGGGCTTGATCTGACAATGGTTACTTTTTCAGTGGGGAGGATAGGGGCCAGTCTTCCTTTTTCTAGCAGATTTTCAACTAATGGCTTAGATCGGATGCTCGAGAATCCTTTCCCCAAAGTCTAGTAAGCAGTGTTAAACTCCACAACATCTACATATTCAGCCCTGGGAAAATCCATGGCTTTCATATCTTCAGTCACATTGTCATCCCCTAAGTTTCTTCAATTTTCAGGCTATCAGCTTCCATCTCATCGTACACCATTTTCCTTTCGCTTTTGCAAGATGGGCAACCACAAGTGAAGGATTGACAATGCTCATTCTTATGGCCCAACACAGTGGCTCGTGACACCTGAGTCCAAATGAGGAGCACTCGGGGTCCGTTTCCGGGTATCGGGGTTATTAAGAAGGCGTCATGCTGGTCTGTGGGTATGAAGGCAACTGGAGTGGCTTCCAGATCCATAACCCTTTTTAGCGATTCCAGGCACTCATTGTACTCGAGAGGTTCAGTTGTGACTCTCAAAGCAGTGATGCCGTCAATTCTAGGGGAAGAAGAAATCATCCAATGACGTTTACAAACTCATCGTCTGCTGGAGGCTGGAAGTTTGCTTTTTCGACCAGTGCTTCAATGAAATTTCTCCATTCGCCTACTAGTTTTCCATAGGGGACATTATGCTCCAGGATCTCAAATTCATATTTTTCTTCAAACAGGTTGGGCTGCTCCTCATCCTCTGATGTATTCAAGGTTGGGCAGTGACCACAATCGCATCTTGAGAGGGGCTCAACATCGAGGTCAGTTTCCATTGATTCATCATTCGTATTTTCTAGCGGCTCTTCATTGTCGCTGGCTGACAACCACCCATTGTGTCTGGCACTCATGCGGTCATTTTCGGTGTGATTGTTCCAAACTGATTCTGGGTCTTGGGCCTCAGTTGATTCTTCGCTCTTGTCATCATCACTGTCATCGGAATTGTCATCCCATACTACCTGAATTTTGGCTAAGATAGAACGTCGTTCATTGCGATCAGAGGAAGATAAGTGTGTGCAACCACAGAAGTTGTCATAGGCTCCCAATGCTGGAAGCAACAATTGCGACTCGGCTTTTCCTCCCAGGAACTGTGGGGGAAGAGTGGGAGGTGGCGGTACATATTTGACCCCAGGCAGGATGTAGAAGCAATCTTCCTCGTCTGATCCTTCACCTTCGCTGTTATCAGGACTGTATTCGGCTTCTCCCAGAACCATTTTGCAGAAGTGTATTAGTTTTAGGTGTGCTTCCGCCTCTTTACTAATAAGCCCCAATACAGGTGCCCGCCTGAAGCTCTCTTGCTCAATCCTTCTTGAGTGCTCTAGCCATCTTATGTAAATGGTCTTCTCATAGTTCGATCTGAATAGCCCCAGTTTTCCAGTGTCAGTTATTTCTTCCTTCGAGAAGTAGCGGGCTTCATATTCCTGCAAGAAGCTGCTAACGTGGGACCAGGGAGGATTAGTCCATTCATCGTTCTCAAGGCTGGGAGGGGATCCGAATTCAGGATCATCGACAAAGTTAATCATGGGCACTTGGGGATCCTCATTTGTTTCCTCGGTTAGCTCTTCTGGGCACATTTTTTTGAATAACATCCAGATTTTCCCTGGCGTGAGAAGGCTCTCCAATTTCAATCATGTTTACCATATTGTTGTTTCTAGGGAATGGATTGTTGACTGTATTGGGCCCTTCAGGTTCCTCAGCTTACCCTTTTCAATTAACCCTCGTATGTCCTTCTTCAGAGTTATACAATCATCAGTAAGGTGCCCGTGGTACTGATGAAAAGTACATTGTTTAGTAGTGTCCAAAGGGATGTTGGGGTCCCTGGGCTGGTAATTGTCCAAAGGCCGAATCAGGACTTCTTTGACCAGTCCTCTAAAAACTTCACTCAGTGGCATTTCGAAGTTACTGAACTTTATATTCTGAGGTTTGGGCATCTCGACTTTTCTTGGCATGATAGGAGTAGCATTGTTGCAATTCTGACCAGCAAAGTTAACAACTTCTTTGCCCTTAGGCTGGGCAGGAGCAGGATTAGAAGTAGTGGCTCGGTACCGAAAAGTAGGGGCAGCGGCTTGTTGCTGATTGTAAGCCTTCTCAAATTTAGCCCTAGAGTCGACCATGGCACGCAGATCTGGATAGGGGAAATTGCTGAGGGATGCTCTTAAGTGAGGCTTCAAACATGACTGAAAGATGTCCAACTGTTCTTCATCAGAAGGAAGGATGGCCATTTCACTCAACTTAAGGTTCCAACGTTTGTAAAAATCACCAATGTTCTCGTCAAGGCGTTTCATAGTTGTTTGCAAGCCTACCCGATTCGTCTCCTATTCCAGGTTGGCTTTGTATTTTTCGGTGAAGGCGTTGGTGATCTGCTCCTAAGTGGCCTAGGACTCGGGTCTCAACCGGAAGAACCACTTTAGAGCCCCCAATTTTAAGGAGAGACTGAAGTAATCAGCTAACTGGTGGTTCGTGCACCCTTTGGCTTTTATGGCTAGGGTGTAGGTGTCAAGGTGGGTCTTGGGGAAGGCAGTTCCATCAAACAATTCCAAGTTAGGCATCACGAACTTGTGGGGTAGAGGAACAATAGAATCAGGATCTGTGGGCCGAAGGGCAGCCTTCTTTCCCATCAGTTCGGCGATCTGCGCTTTCATTTCCTTATGCTGTTCCATGAACAAAGCCAGATGAGGGTCCAGTGGTGGAGCCGGAGCGTTCAAACCAGTGACCGAGCTGGAGAGAGGAGTTACCATTGGCGGCACACTAGTGGAAGGGATGGCCGGACCTGGGGCATAGGTGAAAATCTGCCCTTGGCCTAAATTAACCTGGGGAGCGTAAGTATGAGCCTGGGCAAAGGGATAGAACCCCGCGGCTTGCTGTTGATTTCCAATAGGCAAAGAGGGTGGTGGCAGACCAGAGGTGGCCGGGTAGCTCGGGTTCCCAGGGTGAGACTCATAGGGAGACTTAAATGTGGGTTTTGGTCCTTGGTTGTTGAACTGCATGCCTGGCTGCGGTGATGGTGTATAACCGAGAGGATACTGTGGTCCCGGTGATTCTGATGATACTGGGATGGGGGCTTGCTAACCCATAGGACCTTGAGTGAGGAACGGGTTTGTGGAGGCTGGCGAGGCGTCGGGAGCTGCTGGACCAGTATCATTTTGAGGAAGGACACCTGACCGTTGTCCTAAGCCAAAATGTGGTGGCGACATTCCAGATTGTTGCTGTGGCATTCTGAACTGTTGCTGTGAAGGCCCGGACTGATCGGTTCCAGACTGCAGTGGGATCCCAACTTTCTGCGGCATTCCAAGGTACCCCCAACCATGGGAAGATATTCCATACTGATTCTGTCCCCATTGAGGGACTACAAACTGACTTGCCCCGCTGGGCTGTATGGGGTCACTGGACTGCGGCTGAGGAGCTGGCTGACCCATAGGTCGAGGAGCATGGGCTCTGGCAGTGGTGCCATAGGAGGCTGGTGGTGGAATTCTAGTGTAGTCAGGGCGACCAAGAGTGGGATTAGGGTCCTCTTCCTCCTACACGGTGAAAGTGCCATCGGGGTGGAGACTGGCGGCCAAACCGTGACTCCTAATAGCCTCCAGAAGGTTGTTCATCTAAGCTTCCTGTCGTAGTCTCATCTGTTCTGCCAACTGATTCCACTGTTGTTCTGTCTGGGGAGTCCCGGGAGGTGGAGTGGTATTGTCCCCATTGTTACCAACTGATGCAGACATTCTGAAAACAGGAGTTGAAGCGAATGGTAAAGCTGATGATGCGCTTGATTCTTCCCAACTGACAAGACGGTGACCCGGTGTCTGTACCCAAGCTTTGCGAGGTGCTGCGGGAGGAAGATATAAGGGAGGTTCAGACTTTGGGATTTGAAAAATGCCACGCCGTTTTTAGTTTAAGGGCCAAAACTTTGAAAAATGCCCAAAATTAGAGAAATGAGTTCGGAGGTCACGTTACACTCCGGGAAGAACGTTTGGCGTTCACCCGGAATGCCTCGTATGACGAGTCTTCCTCACTTGAAACTTTTGTGTGCGTGTGTGTGTGTTTTTAAAAAGACTTTGAATTAAAGGATTTTCTGGAAATAATTTGAATCTGAAGGACTTTACTGGAAAAACAGTTTGAAAAAAAGGACTGAACTGAAAATAACAGAAACTGGAAAACTGTTTGCAGATGACAATGTCATCCGCGTGGATGAGATTGTAGTGCAATATTATCCGCGCGGGCTAACCTGCACTCTTAATTTTTTTACAGTTTCTCAATTAGTCACTGTAATTTTCAGAAACTTAACTAGATTTACAGGACTTAACTGGAAATGTAACTGAAAACAGAAAACAAAGGAAGTGTTTGGATTTTGGCATCCATGTTTTGTCCTCTCTTTCCCTAGACTTTGATTAGTGGTCATAAGTGATGAATCCACATAATCAAGCCATCCCGAAGGTACATTAGGACTTGAAAAAACATATCATTTGCAAAGGGGAAGGGGATTTGACATGAAAGTAAATTTGAACAAGGGATAGGTTAAGATGTATCAACTTTTAGAAGAAGATCTCTAAGGTGGTCACAAGAAGGACCATCCTTAAGACATATACTCAAGTGTATCTCATACATCTTGTGTGACCTAATTTGTGAGTCTAGATGATTTTCATCCAAGAAAAGAGTTTCAAGGTGAGCATCTTAGACTAGGTGTAGACACCCCATTCTGAACCCATCGGATCACATTTATACCGCTCTAAGTCTCGCCTTGAGTCAAGAAGTAGAAATCCACCATTTCGTCATGTTTCGTTATGTTTTGACTAACCACCGTTAGTTTGGGACTAAACTGCATATGAGATAACGAGGGAAGGGCAGAATTGTCCACAGACTGCATTATCTCGCGCGGAATAGCGTGTCTCACGCGAGATAAAGGTGTTCTGCAGAATGCAGATAGCAGTTTCCTCATCGATTTCAACCTCTTTTCGGGATAAAACTTCATCAATCCGGCTAACCAATGAATTTTGGAGTCTGGAACCTTCTCAAGGTGTTTGATCTTATCTTCAACACCTCTCCAACACCTATAAATACTTGAAGACTTTCAGTATTTCAGAGGTCCACAATCCCAAGAAAATCCCCCTACATTTACTGGTTTCTCTCCTTGAAAGATTCCTGTAAATCACCCCTAAAATCACCTAAAAAGTTTGTTTGTCAACCTTGTTGATAAACAAACATCAAGATTCGAATCAAGGACTGAGGCGAAGCTCTGTCCGTGTCAAGATTTGACTCTAAACTTGAGTCGAAACTCTGCCCGAATCACCTCACGCAAGGTAACTTCTATTTCCTTTCTAATTGATTATTAGAGTGGTATAAATACATAGAATCTAGGATCGGCCTAGAGCCTCCCGAAATCATGGGGATGGTCTCGAAGCAATCGATCCTACATTCCGTTTAACCCCGTTAAATGGATCTTTATTTTATTTATTTAAAATCTTCTTCTTTTTGAAAACCTCTCTTTTCTTTAGCAAGACCGATCTCCGGATTGGGTGGAATGGGTGCTCCTTGACCTTCCCATTCCATAACCTAAGCCCCGAACCCAAAATCTCTTTCAAAATGGTTTTTCTATGTTTCCAAACAAATAATATAGGTAGCGACTCAAAAGATGTTCAAAAAAAGGGTAGAAAGAAATCCGCGCATCGCTACAGTGACGACTCCGCTGGGGTCAATTAATTAAGAGGTTTAAACTTGCGTCAAAATTAAAAGAGAGGTTTTCAAAAATAAATAAATAAATTCGTTTTTTTTTTGCTCCAGATCAGGCATATCTCGCACGAGATATCTTATCCCGCGCGAGATATTGCTTCGGCAATCTGGTGTCTTCTGGTTTTCCCTGTTCATCTTAAAGTCCAAGACAAAGGTCGAACACGCAAGGGGGATCCCAGAATTCCTTATCTACAGAGTTCCCTCATCTTAAGGCCTCCCTTAAGATGTCGAACTCGAATCCGTATTTTAGTTTAAATAATTGATTGTTATTTATAAACTGCGTGTGATTGGGTTTTATTTTATTAAAGTCCGGTCCGTTGGGGATTCGGGAGTTGTAATTAATTTATTCATCTCTCTCTCTCATTATTTGGAACTATGATGGCCTGAGTCTTCCTAAATTGGGAGAAACGTAGGCAACCATTTGGTGCGGCCACTATTTGTTTTTCTTTCTTTTTTCAAAAAAAAAATCTATATTTTTATCTATCACCTAGATTGACTATCACACACGCGCACTCATGATATATCTGTCATTGCACTGCATACCCTCTATAAACCCGGGACCCACACTAAGGACGGATGACGGTAACCACCTAGTCGCTGGTCTCTCCGAAGTTGGATCATCCCACTCCGCGTATTCAATCCACCTAGATTGTCATATCGCGGGGAGCCTAGCCTTCCAGCCCTGCATCGCCACATTTTCATGTAGATTGTATTTTTAGGATCACTCCGTGACCGGTCGGTTTGACTCGGTAATCTTTTCTTGTTTTTGACTAAAATAAAGCCATGTAAAATTGACAATAAAGAAGGACTCGGAATAGTCCCTTCGGAAAAAGAAAAAGTCCCTTTGTGACGAATGTGTACCCGATTTTTTTTTGAAAATCAAACGGAGTCGCCACGCCATTTTTGTTTTAAGGGCCAAAACTTTGAAAAATGCCCGGGATTAGAGATTTGGGTTCGGAGGTCACGTTACACGCCAGGAAGAACGTTAGTGTTCACCCGAAATGCCTCGTAAAACGAGTCTTCCAAGCATTAAAAACCATTTGAGTGTGTGTGTGTGTCTCTGTGTGTGTGTGTGTTTGTTTTGGCCAAAATAAAATGAAACTGAAAAGTAAAAATTGAGAACTCTTTATTAGACTTTGAAAAAATCCCATGATTTTTGGTGTGATTTTTGGGTTGAGTTTTGGGGCTCAAAAGATTTTTTGAAGTTGAAAAACATTTCTGCCAGAATGAAAAAGGCAGTGGACACTTTATTTTAAAATGGGTTTAAGGGCTTAAAAATCTCAGAATCTGGGGAAAGTCCGAGAATTAAAGTTGTTCAAAACACCCTAAATAAGGTTTATGTAAAAGAAATTTCCCATTTGGAGTTGATTTGGTGGACCAAAACCTTCTGGAAATCTCAGATATGAAATCTGGACTTCCAGAGACTGATGAACTGACCTTTGAAAGAAAATTTTAAAAAGGAAGTTTTACTCACGAAAAAAATAAAGTAAAAATATGTCTGGAAATCTCTAGATGTTGGCTACAAAAAGTTATTTGTAGTCAACACCAAATTCCAAGTTTCTGTATGTCCAAAAAATTATACCATGGACAGAGGTCTTAGAGAAAGGCTACTGGACAGCAACTTCCTCTTGAAGAAAAACATGATTTTAAAATTATACCATGGACAGAGGTTTGGCATCCATGCTTGTCCCCATTTCTCTAAGATTTTATTATTGATCACTAAATATTTTAGTGGTGATCTACTATATCAAGATATCCTTGGGGTACATTAGGACTTAAGCATTTCATTTGCTTGGGAAGGGGAATTTTATCCTTTGAAAATGAGATTTGATGTATGAAAATGATTTTTAGGGTTTTGAAAATGTGTTTGCAAGAAAGTAAAGACACTTTGAAAGTAATGTTGATCCTTGTAGAGGATCATCCATGGAGATGAACTTCCATGGTGATCCTCTTGGATCTAGAGCAAGAGGATGAACAAACTACATTTTGGAGTTTGAAAATGCATGCATGGATGAGAGAAATTTAGGGTGAGGAGAAGGAGGTTATACCTATCTTCTTTGTGTTTTGTGTTTGAATGGATTCAAGGCTTGAATGTGTTTAGGATTTGTGATTAGAGTTGGTCAAAGAGAAAACAAGTAGATAACAATGAAGTCCTCTATATTTTCTCTCTAATCCTCCTCCTAGGGGGTGATTTGAGCTTGGTTTAGTGTATGTATGAGAGTATGTATGAGAGTGATTTGAAAATATTTTGAGTGAGTGGGATTTGGGAAAGATTCAAGAGAAAATGGTGGCAATTCAAGTGAATTCCCACTGTTTTCTCCCTATTTTTCGCCAAGGTGCAGTTGCAAATTGTGTTGTTTCTCTTTATTTCTGTGACTGAAGGCCTCAATTTATAGGCACTGAGAATGTCATTCTCATCCGCGAGGAGCTCTTTGAAGGCGTGCATTGTTCATTGAATGCTGCTCCAGGCTTTGGACAGGAAGAATAAAATTCAAATTAAGCAGCCAGAAAATGTCCCAGCCACTTCTATTTCGGGTTTTTGACCATTTCTTTTGCTTTTTTGATTCTTTTCCATGGATTATCTTTAAATGGCAATCCTCAATCTACCCTCACTTTGTTAGGAATGTTAGGAATTGTTAGAAATGTTAGAAATGTTAAAACTTTCGTTAATTTTCTAAAGAAAATTCTAACAACTCAAATTGGAGCACTTACAGTAGCCCCTCGGCGACGGTGCTTTCGAAGGAAGCGGGGTCGTCGATAAGAGTAAGGCTCCATATTTGACAGGATGATCGAGTGATCGAGTGGCTGGACCTAGCGATAGGCTACCTACGTATCCCGAATGGGAATCAAGTCGGTCGTAGTTCGGGTCTTTGACCCTGGAATGACTGTTTTAGGATGTCAACCTTGGTGAGCGAGTTCTGCAGTCGATTGCTGAGAGAAACTCTGCTGGGGATAAGAGATGACCATTTTGGTCTGATAGCTGAAGTTGCATATCCGCTCTGCTGGGGATAGGAATGACCATTTTTGGTCTGATGGCTGAAGTTGTATATCCGCTCTGCTGGGGATAGGAATGACCATTTTTGGTCTGATGGCTAAAGTTGTATATCCGCTCTGCTGGGGATAGGAATGATCATTTTCGGTCTGATGGCTGAACCTAATGATAGGCTACCTACGTATCCTTAAGAGGAATCAAGCCAGTCGTAGTTCGGGTCTTTGACCCTGGAATGACTATTTTGAGGCGTCAACCTGGTGATGATGGCGTTTTAGGTGCCTCGTCCCCTAAAGATGATGGCGTTTTAGGTGCCTCGGACCTTTGGTGATGATGGCATTTTAGGTGCCTCAGACCTTGATAATGGCGTTTTAGGTGCCTCGAGCCTTGATGATGGCATTTTAGGTGCCTCGAACCTTGATGATGGCGCTTTAGGTGCCTCGAACCTCAATGATGATGGCTTTTTGGGTGCCTCGGACCTTGGTTTGAAATGTTTTCCCTTAGTGGTTTGGGATGGATGATCCTTCGGTGGACTTCACTCGTCTGCTGCCGAAGGAGAGGGTGACCATTTTGGTCGGGTGGCTGGACCTATGGTAGGCTACCTATGTATCCTTAAGAGGAATCAAGCCAATCGTAGTTCGAAAGCTGCTCGGGAATTCGTTGGCTTTCGTTGGAGAAAAATTGGGCTTACGTTTTATGGCCGGGAATGATGTTGAGGAAAGAAACGGGATTCCGTTAGCTTCACTGGGGATTTTGTTAGCTTTTGCTGGGAAAATCGGACTTACGTTTTACTGCCGTTGATGATTTTGATGAAAGAAACGGGATCCCGTTATCTTTCTCGGGGAAATCGGACTTACGTTTTACTGGCGTTGATTATTTTGATGAAAGAAACGGGATTCTGTTATCTTTCTCAGGGAAATCGGACTTACGTTTTGACTGCCGTTTGATGAAGGAAACGGGATTCTGTTATCTTTCTCGGGGAAATCGGACTTACATTTTACTGTCGTTGATGATTTTGATGAAAGAAACGGGATTCCGTTATCTTTCTCAGAGAAATCGAACTTGCGTTTGACTGTCGTTGATGATTTTAATGAAAGAAACGGGATTCCGTTATCTTTCTCGGAGAAATCGGACTTACGTTTGACTGCCGTTGATGATTTTGATGAAAGAAACGGGATTTCGTTATCTTTCTCGGGGGAATCGGACTTACGTTTGACTGCCGTTGATGATTTTGATGAAAGAAACGGGATTCCGTTATCCTTCTCGGGGAAATCGGACTTACGTTTGACTGCCGTTAAGGTTTCTTTGAAAGGGGGTTAACTTTGGTTGACTTTGGTTGACTCTGTTGAGTTGAGGACTAAATTGCAGAGTCCTGGAATTTTAAAGGGCAAAAGGGTCATTTTGACCCTTCAATTAGGTCCGCGCGGATGGGAATGTTTCCCAGACTGGTTTTTAATGAGGGCCAACGCCCTTCCTTCTTCCTCCTCACCTTTTCCAGTTCTGTGCATTTACGAGAGAGAGAAAGAGACAACCGAGAAAGGAAGCCATTTTTGGCCCAAAAACCTTCAAAAATCTTCCATTTTTTTTGACTTTTCAAGCAATGGAACACGGGGGAGTCGCTATTCAAGGTCAAGGACGCGGCCCGGTAGCGGAGAGGCGATTGGAGCTTGTTCGAATGAGGAGGCATTACACACTTTCGCAATCGATTGCGGAGGAGCACTACCCCGATGCGTGGCAACATTGGGCCACTGATCCGAGTCTCCGAACGGTATACTTCGAATCTCTTCACCTTCTTTGTTGATTTCTTGCTTGAAATTGATTTTGTGATTGGTTTTTTTTTTGAATATCCGAAAATTGCAATGAAAATTCGAAAATTATGTTCTTGGCTTTGAAATTTGATTTTGATGCCTTGCATGTTGTAATGAGTATATGGGTAATCCGAATATGCACTTTGTTTGGAAAAAGAATTAGCATTTTCGCCAAAATTTTTTTTTTTTTTTTTTAAAATTCGAAAATTCCATTTTAAAATTCAAAAATTATGTTTTTTTTTTTTTTGACACTGAAATTGGATTTTTGATGATTTGCATGTTGCAATGTGTTTGAAAAGAATGGGCATTTTGCCTTTTTTTTTTTGAAATATGAAATGATAAGGAATTCGCCCGAATTCGGGACGGACATGAATGTATGCATGTATGCCTCTTGTAGGATTTTTTTTTTTTATTTTTGCAATGGGATGATGAATTATATGAATGCAATGTATGCATAGGATTTTTTTTTTTAAAGTGGGACAGATTTTTGATTCCGTTGATTGAATGAATGACTTGTGGAAAAACTGTTTATTTGTGCTATTTTATGAAAAATGGGACGGAGCTTTTACTTCCGTTGACATGCTTTCTGTATGAATGGTATTTGCTGAAAAAACTCTTTTCTTTGGTGCAAGAAAAATTGGGGCTAGGTCCGTTGTATGCTGTTATGCTGCCCGATTTTCTGCAAAACTTTAGGTTTATGATGCATGTGTATGCTTTTTTTTTTTGAATGCAAATGCCAAGTGAAATTTTTTTTTGACATTTTTGTTTCTCTCTTTTTTTTAATTGCAGGGTGGAAACAATTTCGTGAAGGAGCAGCTGAACAAGATGAAGACTCGGGGATCGGTGGAGTCTGTGATTTATTTGTGGGACCGGCTTCCGGTTTTGGGCAGAGGGGCGATGATGAGTCCCAGACAGATCGTCATTGAGACCGGATTGTACGAGTTCATCGAGTGCTTGAAGGGATTGGTCAAGTTTCCTAAGAGCAAGGGACTGATCTTTGCTTTGACACAGCATTGGTGGGACGTGACCCACACATTCCATTTCTTCTGGGGCGAGGCCACGGTTACACCTTCCGACTATGCAGCAATCACGGGCCTGTCCTTTAAAGGACGGAGCATTGAGTGGAGAGATGGCTACAGCGATATGGATCTGCAGGCCCTTCTAGGATTTTCCCCTATTCCCAAAAAGGGGATGGGGATGGAGTACGCGGTGGTCCACGGGAAGATCGTGGAGAGTATTGGGAGCTACATGGCTGGGGATGAGAGGATAAGCGCTGAGCAGATTGCTAGGGCCTTTTTATGGTTTGCTTTTTCGAGCACGCTTTTTGGACATGCCGAGGGGCAGTTTGTTTTGCTTTCTTTGAGGTCCTTGGAGGACGTGGGGATGGCTGGAGAGATATCTTGGGGAGAGGCAGGGCTGGCAGAGCTATATTTTGCTCTGGATCGATATAGCCGAAAGGCTGTCAGCTCTTTGACATGCTTCGAGTTTCCTCTGGAGGTACAAGCTTTCTTTTTTGCTTTCCCTCTTTTCATTAAGCACGTATTCTTTTTCGCACTTGATTGACTTGACCTTTTCCTTTCGCAGGTATGGGCTCTAGAGTTCTTTCACGTCACGATATGGCGGCAGCCGGCGGATTACATCGGGGCGTATCCGGCCATGCTTTCTTGGTCCAAGTATGCCCGGGAGAAGAAGGGTTCTAGGGGGCGCACGACCCTCAAGTACTCGGATTGCCTACCTTTGACGATGGCTGAGACAGATGAGGGGATCATATTCTACCCTTGGGATCGCTTCGATGTAGAGCAGCTGAAGGGTGCCGCGAGATGGACCGTGGAGCGGAGGATCTTGAGAGGCTTGACCTGTGACGTGTATTATCTGGGAGAGAGAGTGACGCGCCAACATGGCGTGGGTGCACCTGTGATGGCTCCGGTGGAGCCCCCTGCTGACATGATGTATCCGAGTGAGAACTCGGAGACCTGGGATGAGTATCGAGGTGGACAGCACCACTCGAGGTTCGTGGCGATCGAGGAGTACTCGCGATTTGTCTTGTGGAGGCTGAAGACGCCTCAGGTTCTTGAGAGAGAGGGATTGGGGGTTGTGCGGTACCCTCGATCGAGCTTTTCGTATGTGCAGGACGGGGTCAGGCTGAGAGTTCAGATCCCTGTCCCTGATCGGGTTCCACGAGCTTTCTGGCCTCGTCCGGATATGAAGGTATGGCCTCTCCTTCTCCTCTTTTTTTTTTTTTGCTTCTGTCTTTTCTTTTCTTTCCTGTCATTTTTCGCCTTAATTATCTCTGACGCTTTTGTTTTCGTGCAGTTCCCGGCCAAGGTGGTGGAGAAGCTGACGAACCAGGTGATCGGGGCTAAGAGGTTCATCAAGAATATGGTTATTTGTGGGTCTTCTCAGGGCAGGAGGAGACGAGCACAATCGGCGCCTGTCGAGAGGGAGACTTCCCCTATTCCTTCCGAGCCTTCTTCCGAGACTCCTCTTTCTCCTCTCATAGATCCCAGTGTGGTGTTGCCTTCGGACCACGTCATTCTCGGGGATCCGTATGGACAGGGGCATGTCTGGCATCACGGCGGGTCTTCTTCGCACGTCCGGGAATCCGACGCATTTTCATTCGGATACGACTTCTTTGCTGATCTTGGCTTGCCGTATCAGGGTGTGCCGGTTGGTCCCGACGAGCCTTCCTCCGGAGACGAGGATGATTCTGAGCCCGAGATATTCGTGGCTACTGAGGAGGCGGGCCCGAGCCGCAAGAGGGATCGGGGGAAAGCGCCAGCTACTGAGGACTCTGACTGACGATTTTCTGAGACCAATTTCTGAGACTGTACCTATTTATTATTTTTTTTTAACCGATACAATTTTTTTTATGCACACTCTTTTTTTTTTTTGGAATGTAATGATTTAGGATTTTATTTTATCTATCATGAATGCAATTTTATTTGAATGCACTGTTACATGAGCCCCGGTTTTTTGGCAAGGGTGTGAGTGTCTGGTATATGAACTGTTTGGGCAGGTTTTTGCACAGGTTTTGAGCAGTTGGGATGAAAAAAAAAATTTTGGTGGTGACAAGGATATCCGCGCGAATGTGTTCGACATCTGGCATGGTTCATTTATTTCGGTGGTTGGATCTAGTTTGGACCATAAATGCCATTAAAACTTCATCTTCTCCAGTTCAAACTCACTGGAATTTTCGGGAGAGAAGAGAAAAACCATGGAAAATCCCAAAAATTCTCCAAAATTGTCCAAGGAAGAGCAAATGTTGTTCTTTGAAAAGTTCAAGGAGTGGTTTAGAGAGATTATGCACGAGAGGAGGTCATTTTTCGAAGAGAGGTACAAGGTAAAGTGCTTGTGGTCTCTCAAAGAGTTGGTTCCGGACTATGACCTCTTGAGAGCTTCTTCTTCATTTTGGGACACTAGAAGGCATGTCTTTTGCCTTTCTTACAATGAAGTTGTTCCGACCGTTGAAGAATTCCGGGCTTTACTTGGTGGCCCGGAGGTGGAAGAGATTGGGATTCCTTTGCCCGGAGGGGCTTCTTTTGTTGATAGGTTGTGCAACCTTCTTCATCTTTCCCCAGAGGAAGCACAAGGTATGATCCGTAGTCCCGATCATTTTAATATTTCCGGTCTTCCTGATAGATTTAGGGGCTTAGGCTTGATTGATGATGCCTATTGGGACGCTTTTGCCCTCTGCATGTTTGGGACCTTATTTATGGTCTACTCTTTTGGGATTTGTCATCGGGCCCTATTAGATGTAGTTGTTCACTGTCGCTTGGGCAGAGATGTTGTACCCTTGATCTTGGGAGAGACTTTTCATGCTCTTGACAGGCTGGCTACCGGGAGACGGTATATGCACGGGGGCAGCCCGTTTCTCTTGACTTTGTGGCTGATGGAGCGCCTGGGGGTTCTTCGGGAAACTTCTGACATGATCAAGCCTTGGACATTTGCCAGGAGAGGGGTTTTGGTGGATTTTGATGATCAGGGCTCGTGGGAGCGTTGGATGGCTGGTCGCCAGACTGAAGATATCAGATGGTCGGTGCCTCATTGGCGAGTGGAGACTCGGAGAGTACTTCAGGATGAATCTCCCGTGGTTATGCTTCCGGGGATTTCTCAGTCCAGCTTTTACATTCCGGCTTTGGTTACGAGACGGTTCGGCTTGGAGCGGAGTTCCTTTGGTGGACTTTGATGATATAGCCACTAGGGTGGTGGCTTCTGCTTCTATGGATGATCCTTCGGTGTTCCCATTTCTTTCCCGAGTATGGAGGTATGACGTCTTTCCTCCTCGGGTTATCCTCAAGCGTCCGAGACCTGTGTTCCTGACCACTTGGTACCTGGATTGGTACGAGAGGCATTCTGGGGAGACTCAGATGGCTATTTTGAGACGACGTGAGGCCATTGTGGGTGCGAAGGACCTGACAGTTTCGAAGAGGAGGAGGGCCGAGGCGAGGGCCAACCCTCACGACCGGAGCGGAGATACTGTGACCGACTATGAGGCTTATGTCAAGAGACAGGAGAGGAGGACTCCTATGCTACCAGCTAGGCTACAGGAGATGAGAGATGACGCTAGGGCTACTAAGGCCCTGACAGAGGCTGGTTTGATAGATCCTGTCCCTACACCAGAGCTTGGTAGGAGGAAGACCGACATTTTCTGTTCGAGAAGGAAGAAGACCCGAAGGGGAAGAAGAGGGGAGATGCCAGTACGAGCGGCTTAGAGTGACCTCGAGTTTTCCGAGTATCCCTTTCTTACCGTAGCAGACACATTAGTTTGATTATGTATTTTAGTTTCTTTTAGCAGGTTGTCAGTTGTAGGAATGAACTGAGCTTAGACTCATCAAAAAGCTTTTAACTGTAATGAATATGTGAATTGCTTTAGAGTTTTTCGAGACGCTTTCATGGTCTGATCAGTGTATTGATGTCAAAGTATGACTTTTATTTGTATTTTAGATCGAACCGTTTCCGGCTGCCTACGTTCCCTTCGGACAAAAGGGCTCAGGTCTTCGTAGTTCGACCCGGTTTTTTTTTTTTGGTTTTTTGTTTTTTTTTTTTTTTTTTTTTTTTTGTTTGTTTTTTATTTTTTGTTGTTTTTTTTTTGGTGCAACCCTGTTTTTTACCTAGGCCGCCCTTTTCGGGTTTTCAACCTAGTTGGGTATTACTCTTTTAGCACTCTTTTTCTTCTTTTTTTTTGACTCAGTGTTTTACGCGTAGTATCTGCGCAACTTGTCACCATTCACTGGGTGTACAAAAGGATTTCCGTCGAGGTCTGCAAGTTGCATGGCTCCTCCGGAGAAGATCTTCTGGACGACGTATGGCCTGACCCAGACAGGCTCCCATTTTCCAAGCGGGTTGATACGGACTGGGGGCTTCTCTTTCAAAACGAGATCACCTTCCCTAATCTCCGATGCTTCACTTTCTTGTTGAAGGCTCTGGCCATTCTCCCTTGGTAAGCTCGGATATGTTCCATTGCTTTCAATCGTCGCTCATCTAGCAGGGCCAATTCATCATGGCGACTTTGGAGCCATTCGACCTCGTTGATCTGGCTTTCCAACAGCACATGGAGTGACGGGATTTCTAGCTCGATTGGGAGCACGGCTTCCATCCCGTAGGTGAGGGCAAACGGTGTCTCCCCCGTTGCGGTTCTGAATGATGTTCTGTAGCCCCAGAGTGCCAGGTGTAGCTTCTCGGGCCAATCTCTGCCTCGGACAGCCATTTTTCGGATGATGTTTTCCAGTGTCTTGTTTGCTGCTTCGACGGCTCTGTTGGTTTGGGGCCTATAGGGAGATGACTTGTGACGGGTTATTAATTCCGCGGTGGCTGTCGCATTCCCCTTCAAAGTGGGATCCATTATCTGAGATGATTTCGGCTGGCAACCCGTATCTGCATATGATGTTTTCTTTGATGAAGAGGGATACTTTCTTTGAGTTGAGGATTTTGTAGGATTTTGTAGGGCATCCTTTTCAGTTCCTTCGAAGAAACTACCAATCTGCGTCTCTTTAGGCTCTTCCGCAGTTCCCAGATTCACACTTGTCAAAATCCTTTCGGCAGCTTGGGCTCGATTTTCCTCTTTCCGAACAACCTGCTTAATGATTTTTGTTCTCTTTTTTTTTTATTTAATGTGTCTGCTTCTTTATCTAATGAATTATTATTAAATGTTTTTTTTTAATTATTAATTAATTTATCATTAGTCAAAGTGGCAATCAAGGGATACTCGAAAGGTTCGTCATTTCATTAAGAACAAAAGGAAGTACGGCATTTGCTACGGACTCGTAGTCTTCGGGCGTAAGGCCGTCGGACGACTCTAGAGACTTGATCTTGACATTGAGGGACTCGAGGACTCTACCTAGATTGACACAAAGGGACGGGGGACCAATCCGAGGCTTGGTGATCATTTCTCCTTTGGTCACGGACGGGCTGAGAGAGTTTCCCGATTCTTTAATGGCGTTGTCGTGGCCTCATGACTCGGGAATTGCATTGTTTGTCCTCCTTCCTCGATCATTGCTACCATTTCTTTGGCGAGTGAAATCAATCGGAGTCGGCACTGGACCTCTTCCCGAATAAGCTGGCATAATCGGACCATCCCAATCATCTGAAAAGACTTCTGTGACTTTGGTTTTCGGCACCGTCAATTCGAACTCAGGCTTCGGACCATCCTGGGCAGTAAGCTTTTCAAACTGTTCCACTAGGCTTGGCACGCCTTTGAAAGTGTACTCACTCTTCATGGTAGTGGTAGCCCCGGGTATCTTGGGTAGGTCCAGAAACATTCTACGAACCGGGTTAGCTTTGGCTCCCCTAAACGTGTTGAGGCTATCCTGTAGCTTCAGCCACCCTTCCGTAGGAGTGGGCTCTTTCATGACATTACCGGTTGTGTGGGACCCTTTACAAAGTAGTCGGCCAAATTAGGACCGAAAGGGAGAGATTTAGGGTTGTTGGCCGGGACCCTTCCTGTGATAGCTTCTTTCCTTTGTAGAGCAAATTCTTTTTCTTTTGCGGTGTCAGCCGAGGAGGCCTCATATCCCAGGCCGTGGCGAGTTTTCTGTCCTTTCACCTCGATGAGTTTGTGAGTTCCTTGTTAGTGCTTTCCCAGACTGAGGCCAGGTAGATAGCTCATCTTTCTCATCATTTTCAAGACCGGAGGGATTTTATCTCGAGTGATCGTCAGATCTATGTTGCAAACTTGGGCCTTAGGAGGCTCGACCGTGAAGCCTGTTAGCATGAGACCTTCCTCATCATGTTTGATTTCCGAATAGGTATTCCACCGTATCCGTGCCCTCCAAGGTGACTAGATTCCCGTAAATGGTTGTCGGGTCCCCATTCGAGACGAATTTCACACCTTTGGTGGAGGCTTGAGGCGGACTCCCTTGACTGATGCAGCCAAGGTCTTCCCAATAAGGCATTAAAAGTGATCGGGATGTCGATAACCTGGAATTCCACAGGTATCAATTTACGGCCAAACCGAGAGGTCCAAAGTAGCAACTCCAAGGGCTGCTCGAGATGTCGAGTCGTAAGCTTTGGCGTGAGGGAGGAAGGCTTCAAGTACGTAGTCTTGATATCAAGCGGGCTCATGATCTTTGCCGGAAGGATATTCATTCCGGACCCATTGTCGACCAGACCCGAGGAGGCGTCGTTCATCCAATTGGCGTGATGAAGAGAGGCTCGTTATGATCAGCCCCAAATTGAGGGAGGTCGAGATCTGTGAAAGTGATTATGTTCCCGTAGTGGATGTTCCCAATTAATTGCACCACATCATCGGGAGTAGCATCGATAGGCACCAGAGTGCGAGCTAGGCTTTCTTCCAGCTTTAGCTTGTGGGGATAGGATGAGGTAAGTAGGGACCATAGAGAGATGTTGGCCTGTGTTTGCTTCAACTGGGTGAGCACGGGATCCTCCTTTCCGGGGTCAGGAGCTTCGGCTGTCTTAGCATAGGGACGGCGGTTCTCCCCAGGTGCTTGATATGTGGCCTTCTTATCTACCTTGGGATTCCCTTGGAAGATTTGCCCGGATCAGGTCAACAGGTTGACTTCCTCATCAGTTGTTTCTTGACTAGATTTCTTCAATGCTGCTAAGGTCAATGGGGGAGCCTTTTTGGCTATCGGCCACTGGTTACGAAGTCTAGCAACGGGAGGGGCGAGTTTGAGCTGCGGCTTCTTCTGGGCGGCCCTTATAAGCGCTTCCCAAGTCAGGGCTTTTGAGTGCGGGGTTATGTTGTTGCCCCCTGGATGGCCCATGAGCTAGGGCGTCCTCCGATTCGCTCCCATAGCCTGCCTTGCTCATAGTTATCATACAACAAGAGTCGCTATTGTCGGGGCTCGGCGGCTTTTCGATCTCATCCCCGGTATAGTGTAGCCATTCTGGTTCCTTTCTCTAGTACTCAGAGCTGGAAATGATTATAGCATTACGTGTGGGAGGCGCATCCGGTATCATGCCGGTTTCAGGACTTCTCTCGAGAGCGACATACATTCGGGAAGGTGACCTCTTCTTGGGTAACCACGACAAGAAGTGTTACTTTGTTTTGGGGTGGATTTGATCGACCATGGTTATTTTCTCATTTGGGCGGATGGGAGTTAGTTTCCCTCTCTCGATCGAGATCTTCGACTATCGGCTGGATCGGATGCACAGAAAACCCTTTCCCCAAAGCATGGTAGGCAGTGTTGAATTCTAAGACATCCACATGTTCAGACCCAGGAAACTTCATGGCCTTCATGTCCTCGATTTCATATTCGTCTTCCGAAGTGTCTTCGGTCTTATGGCTATCAGCCTCCATCTCATCATACATCTTCTTTCTTTCACCCTTGCAAGTAGGGCAGCCACAAGTGAAGGATAGGCAACGTTCCCCCTCGTAGTTCGATGTAGCGGCTCGATAGATTTGGGTCCAAATAAGGAGCACCCGGGGTCCACTGTCAGGCACTGGAGCAATTAGGAAGGCGTCATGTGGATCCATAGGTATGAAAGCCACTGGGGAGACGTTTAGATCAATAACCCTTTTCAATGATTGCAGGCACTCGCTGTGCTCAAGCGGCCCGGTTGTGACCCTCACGGTTGTTATGCCATCCGTTCTCGGGAAAGAAGAAAAAGATCCGATGACGTTTACGAATTCCTCATCTTCTGGTCGTTGAAACCCTCCATTTTCGACCAGTGCTTCAATGAACCCTCTCCATTCACCGGCTAGGTTCTTATAATGAACATTGTGTTCTAGGATTTTGGATGTGTACGGATCTGGGCGCGGGCTTTGTTGTCCCTCATCCTCTGAAGTATCCGGACACTGACCGCAGGTGCATCTTACGAGGTGAAGTTCTTGGGGGCCCGTCCCTATTGGCATTTGACTTGTATTTTCCTGTGGTTCTTCATCATCGCTTGCTGACAACCAACCATTGTGTCTGGCTCCCATGGTATCATTTCCGGCCTGATCGTTCCAGATTGATTCCGGATCTGGGGCCTCAGTTGACTCTTTGCTCTCGTCATCATCATCGTCATCGCTGTCATCGGAATCATCTTCCCATACTACCGGGATTTCGGCTGAGAGGGAACGCCGATCAAACCCGTTAGGGGAATATGGGTGCGTGCAACCGCAGAAATTGTCATATGCTCCCATTCCCGGAAGTGATAGTTGTGACTCAGCTTCTCCTCCCAGAAACTGCGGGGGAAGAGTGAGAGGGGGTGGCACGTATTTGACTCCCGGCAAGATATAGAAGGAATCCTCCTCCTCTGATTCTTTGCTGTTCTCGGGATCATATTCAGCCTCTCCCAAAACCAATTTGCAGAAGTGTACTAGCTCCAGATGCTCTTCGGCCTCTTTGCTGATAAGCCCCAGTACAGGCGCCCGCCTGAAGCTTTCTTGCTCGATCCTTCTCGATTGTTCTAACCATCTTGTGTAAATGGTTTTCTCATGTTTTGACCGGAACAGCCCCAGTTCTTTAGTATCGGCTTTCCCTTCATCCGAGAAATAGCGGGCCTCGTATTCTTGCAGGAAGTCTCTGACATGAGACCAAGGTGGGCTGACTTGTTCAATATCCTCAAGGCTGAGGGGGAATCCGAATTCAGGATCCTCGACAAGGTTGGCCATGGGTATTTGGGAACCTTCATCGGCATCTTCCTGGGCATGTGAAGGTTCTCCGCATTCAATCATATTTATCTGATTATGGTTCCTTGGCAGAGGATTTTTGACTGTATTAGGCCCTTCGGGGCCTTCCAACTTTCCTTGCTCTATCAAGCCTTGGATCGCCTTTTTCAGAGTGAAGCAGTTGTCAGTCAGATGTCCGTGGGCTTGATGAAAAGCACAATACTTTGAGGTATCCACAGGAGCGTTCGGATTCCTGGGTTGGAAATTCTCCAAAGGTCGCAGCAAGCCTTCTTTTACCAGTCCCCTAAAGATGTTGTTCGGAGGCATTCCAAAGTTTTCAAGGTTCATGACCCGTGGCACAGGCTCATTTGGTTTTACGGGAGCGAAAGGAGTTGTGTTATTACATTCCTATCCTGCGTAATTGATTACCTCTTTGCCTTTAGCAGGAGCGGGAGCGGTGTTGGAAGGAGGAGCCCGATATACGTAGCGGGTGCGGCCAGGTTGCTGATTGTAAGCCTTTTCAAACTTAGCTGCGGAGTTAACCATGGCCCGTAAGTCTGAGTACGGGAAGTGACTGAGGGAGGCTCTCAGATGTGGTTTCAGGCATGACTGAAAGATGTCCAGTTGCTCCTCTTCAGAAGGAGGGATTGCCATCTCACTGAGTTTCAGATTCCACCGCTTGTAGAAATCCCCAACATTCTCGTCGGGACGCTGCACTGTTGTCTGCAGATCAACTCTATTTGTTTCCCATTCCAAGTTAGCTTTGTACTTTTCTGTGAAGGCATTAGTAATCTGGTCCCATGTAGCCCTGGCCTCGGGTTTTAAGCGGAAGAACCATTTTAAGGCACTGGATTTCAAAGATAGATCAAATAGTCGATAGCTGGCTGATTGGTACACCCTTTGGCCTTCATTGCCAAGGTATACGTGTCCAGATGAGTTTTCGGGCATGCGGTACCATCAAAGAGGTCCAGATTTGGAATAACAAATTTGTGAGGCAGGGGAACGATGGAGTCCGGGTCCGTAGGCTGGAAGGTAGACTTTTTAGCGGTCAATTCAACAATCTGCGCTTTCATTTCCTTGTGTTGCTCCATGAACCAGGCCAGGTTAGGGCTTATGGTGGAGCCATGGCGTTCAGACCAGTGACTGAGCTAGAGTGAGGAGCTACCATTGGCGGCAAACTGGTGGAGGGAATGGCTGTTCCGGGGACGTAGGTGAAAACTTGTCCTTGGCCCAAGTTGCCCGGGGAAGCATGAGTAGGAGCCTGGGCGAAGGGATAGAACCTTGCGGCCCGCTGTTGATTTTCAACTGGCAAAGTGGGTGGAGGCAGTCCTGATGTAGCCGGGTAGCTTGGATTTTCGGAGTGAGACCCATAAGTAGGCTTAGGTGCGGGCTGCTGTCCCTGATTGTTGAATTGCATGGCTGGCTGAGGCGATGGTGTATTACCCGGGGGGTACTGCGGTCCTGGTGATTCTGATGAAACTGGGATGGAGGTTTGGTAACCCATTGAACCCTGAGTGAGAAATGGGTTTGTGAAAGCTGTGGGAGGAGCAGCTGAGCTAGCATCATTCTGAGGAGGGGCTCCTGACGGCTGTTGAGGCATGCCGAACTGTTGTTGTGGACCTTTGAACTGTTTATGCGAAGGCCCGGATTGATCGGTTCCAAACTGAGGCGGGATACCAATTAGCTGTGGCATTCCGAGGTAACCCCAACCATGAGAAGACATTCCGTACTGATTTTGCCCCCACTGAGGAACTGCGAACTGATTTGTGCCGTCGGGCTGCGTGGATCCAGTGGTCTGAAGCTGGGGAGCTGGCTGGCCCGAAGATCGAGGAGCATGGGTTCTGGTAGTGGTACCATAGGAGGTGGGTGGTGGCATCCTGGAGTAATCAGGGCGACTGAGAGTGGGATTGGCATCCTCTTCTTCTTCCACGGTGAAGGTGCCGTCGGGGTTGAGGCTGGCGGCCAAACCATGGCTTTTGATGGCCTCCATAAGGCTATTCAGCTGTGCTTCCTGTCGTAATCTCATCTGTTCTGCTAACTGATTCCACTGTTGTTCTGTCTGAGGGGTCCCGGGAGGCGGAGTGACGTTGTCCCCATCATTACCAAATGATGCGGACATTCTCAAACCCTAGTCGGAACAAACGGCGAAGCCGATGATGCGCTTGACTCTTCCCAACCGATCAAAAGGTGACCGGTGTCCGAACCAACCTTTGTGAGGAGCTGCGGGGAAAAGGCACGAGGGTTCGTAGATTTGGGGATTGAAGGAGGGTAAGTGTTTGGGCTTTGGGCTCATGCAACATGCAGCTTATTTGTTCTTGTTTACTTAAAACATGTTTTATTAACCTAATCGGTTGGAAAAGATTGCTCTTCTTTTTCGCAAACTACTCGATCTGAATCGTGGGCCCCGTCACTACGTCTATAAGCCCCTCGTATTCCACCCGTATTTCGACCTCCCAGGTGGACAGCCCCGGCGAGGGTCCTATAAGGCAAGCGGGTCCCACCGACCGAAAGAAAACGATCCTAAAAGTCGGCGGGTAATCGAGTCTTAACGAGCATTCGATGTAAATTACGGACAAAGCCGACGTCAAAGTCAAGATCATGTCCGAGGGCTCGACAAAAAGTCGGCATGATTTGACCGATAAATGTCCACAATTGATCTTGACTTGTCGTCAATTAGGCCGTAATTAGGCATGGAATAATCGTTAATACTTGATGACTCGGTGTCATGCCGGGAGTCGCCGTATAATTTGTGCCGCCGAGTCAAAGTCAAGGCGCGAGTCAATATCTGGTCAAAGTCCGTGACGGAAAACCGGCGGGACTTCGACCGATTAGGGTCCCCGAAAGATATTGACTTGGTATGCCGACTAAGGCTTGAAAGGAAAGGTCTATACACGAGACGGGGCATGACAGACCAGACTAAAAACCAACCGGGTTTCGGACAAAGTGTGTCACGGACAAGTGCATGGTCGACACGAGGCTCCATGGGATGTTTGGGTAGTCCCGTGCTTGCACCGAGAGGCGTAATAAGACCAAACGGCCGCGACAGGGATTTCCACGAGTTAGGGACGTAGTGTGCAGTGTAAGGTCACGTGCGCATAGTGTGCAAGCGATCCTATCTTCTTTTTCTGAGTAAAATAGAAATTTTTCATGTGTCTTAAAAAGTATGATGCATGATTTTTTTTTGAAAATTTTCTTTTTGATAAACCCCTTTTTTTTTGAAAATCTTTTTTTTTTAAAGTAAATGCACACATAAGCACATAAACACATAATTCAAAATTCAAGTCAACGGGTCCGATAGTCAAAATTTTGACTTTTTTCTGAGGCGGCCAAAACAACACAAAATGTGCAAAATCTACACACACAACAAATGATTTCAAATGCCGGGACGGAAGCTTGACCCTCAAAAGCTTTTCTTATCTTTTTTTTTGAAAACAATGATACCGGTACGTGGGATTGTTAAACCACAATTTATCCCCGACTCGTGTTAGGAGGCGATAACGGGAAGTTTAGTGGTTTCCACCAATATACCAAATATCAATTTTTTTTTAAGATAAAGCTTATTTATTCCCCAGCGGAGTCGCCACTGTGATGATGCCACCCGATTTTTCCTTTCTTTTTTTGAAAATCAAAACGGAGACGGAGTCGCCACGCCATTTTTATTTTAAGGGCCAAAACTTTGAAAAATGCCCGAGATTAGAGATTTGGGTTCGGAGGTCACGTTACACGCCGGGAAGAACGTTAGTGTTCACCCGGAATGCCTCGTAAAACGAGTCTTCCAAGCATTAAAAACCATTTGTGTGTGTGTGTGTGTGTTTTTTTTTGGCCAAAATAAGTTCAAACTGAAAAGTAAAAATTGAGGACTCTTTATAAGACTTTGAACAAATCCCATGATTTTTGGTATGATTTTTGGGTTGAGTTTTTGTACTCAAAAGATTTTTTGAAGTTGAAAACCATTTCTGCCAGAATGAAAAGGGGAGTGGACATTTGATTTTAAAATGGGTTTAAGGGCTTAAAAATCTCCGAATCTGGGGAAAGTCCAAGAATGAAAGTTGTTCAAAACACCTTAAATAAGGTTTATTTTAAATAACTTTCCCATTTGGAGGTAATTTGGTGGACCAAAACCTTCTGGAAATCTCAGATATGAAATCTGGATTTCCAGAGACTGAGGAACTGACTTTTAAAAATAAATTTGAAAAAGGGATTTTTACTCTCGAAAAAAATAAAGTAAAAATATGTCTGGAAAGCTCTGGATGTTGGCTACAAAAAGTATATTGTAGTCAACACCAAATTCCAAGTTTATTTATGTCCAAAAAATTAGACCATGGACAGAGGTCTTAGAGAAAGGCTACTGGACAGCAACTTCTTCTTGAAGAAAAACATGATTTAAAGGGGGTTTGGCATCCATGCTTGTCCCCATTTCCCTAAGCTTTGATTAGTGATCACTAAACATTTTAGTGGTGATCTAATATATCAAGCTATCCTTGGGGTACATTAGGACTTAAGCATTTCATTTGCTTGGGAAGGGGAATTTTATCCTTTGAAATCAAGATTTGATGTATGAAAATGATTTTTAGGGTTTTGAGAATGTGTTTGCAAGTAAATAAAGATAATTTGAAAAGAATGTTGATCCTTGTAGAGGATCATCCATGGAGATGAACTTCCATGGTGATCCTCTTGGATCTAGGGCAAGAAGATGAACAAACTACATTTTGGAGTTTGAAAATGCATGCATGGATGAAAGAGATTTAGGGTAGGAAGAGGGAGGTTATACCTATCTTCTTTTGATTTTTGTGTTTGAATGGATTCAAGGCTTGAATGTGTTTAGGGTTTGTGATTAGAGTTGGTCAAAGAGAAAACAAGTAGATAACAATGAAGTCCTCTATGTTTTCTCTCTAATCCTCCTCCTAAGGGGTGATTTGAGCTTGGTTTAGTGTATGTATGAGAGTATGTATGAGAGTGATTTGAAAGTGTTTGGTGATTTGTGATTTGGGAAGATAATCAAGAGAAAAGAGTGACAATTCAAGTGAATTCTCACTATTTTCTCCCTATTTTTCGCCAAGGTGCAGGTTGAATTGTGTTGTTGCTCCTTATTTCGTGATCGAAGGGCTCAATTTATAGGCACCGAGAATTACGATCCCATCCGCGCGGAGCTCTTTTGAAGGCGTGCACTGTGCATTAAATGCCGCTCCGGGCTTTGGACAGAAGAATAATTTTCAAATTAAGGAACCGTAAAATATCCACCCACTTCCATTTCGGGTTTTTGACCTTCCTTTTGCTTTTTTGATTCTTTTCCATGGTTTATCTTTAAATGGCAATCCTTAATCTACCCTCACTTTGTTATAAATGTTAGGAATTGTTAGAAATGTTAGAAATGTTAAAACTTTCGTTAATTTTCTAACGAAAATACTAACAACTCAAATTGAAGCACTTACAATACCCTCTATAAACCCGGGACCCACACTAAGGACGGATGATGGTAACCACCTAGTCACCGATCTCTCCGAAGTTGGATCATCCCACTCCGCGTATTCAATCCACCTAAATTGTCATATCGCGGGGAGCCTAGCCTTCCAGCCCTACATCGCCACATTTTCATGTAGATTGTCTTTCTAGGATCACTCCGTGACCGGTCGGTTTGACTCGGTGATCTTTTCTTATTTTTCACCAAAATAAAGCCATGTAAAATTGACAATAAAGAAGGAATCGGAATAGTCCCTTCGGAAAAAGATAAATTCCCTTCGGAAAAAGTCCCTTCGGATTGACCCTTTCGGAAGTCCCTTTTAAAAGAAAAGAATAACATCCTTCAAAAACAATCATACATGGCTTTGTTTTACAAAAATCGGACTGATTGCTTAGTCGTTAGGTTCTGGTAAAGGCCTTAGAAACCCCTCAAAACGGATTCTCCGTTCCGACCAAGAATTAGGTCTAATAAAAATCGACTTTCCGTGTGATTGTCTCGTGCGTGACTACATATCTCGCGCGAGATAAGGCCCCTATTTGTTGTGTTTGAGCCTAAACCATTTAAGCCTGCTTCTGACTCGTTGGGGCTAGATATGATCCTGACGTCATCTCTGCATCTCTTCTGTCAGTTTTCCGAAGCTACTCAACTTCAAGACTCCCAACACAATGTCCGGCATCGACGAAATTCCGGGTGATGAAACTTTGTTCGAAAACAACCACAAGCTTCTGGAAGAAGCCAATGATCGCCTAGAAGTGCAAGCTACCCAAATCCACACTCTCATGGAAGAAATCCAAGAGCTTAGGGCAGCACTAGCCAACAAAGAAAAGAAGAAGAAAAATGATTCTTCCTCCGAAGAAGAGGAATCATACACCAAAAAGGCCAAGGGTCGCCGCCAAAGCAAAAGCAAGAAAAAGAAGTACGAGTCTAGCTCGTCATCTTCCTCCTCTGACAACGAGAGCTACACATCCAAGAAAGAAAGCAAAGGGGAAAGCAAGAACGAACCCCTCACCATGGCCATGTTAGAAAAGAAGCTTGCATCCCTCGATGTGAGTAAGGGAGCCTCGCTCTCTATTGATTATGACACCCTTCGTCAATCCATGTCCAAGCTTCCTAGAAAGTACAAAACACCTGACATTGCAAAATTCAATGGCACCACCTGTCCCAAATCACATTTGGAGACCTACTCTTGGGCCATGCTACCTATGGGTGTTGATGACAACCTGTTAGCTCAATGCTTTCCACAAACTCTCGATGGTGCCGCTAGGGATTGGTACATGACTCTTCCACTCTCTACAAGACTAGATTGGCCACTCGCTAGTCGTACTTTCCAAAAGCAATATGAGGACAACTCCACTTACCGCACCACTAGAAGGGATCTCGAACAAACCAAGCAGCTTCCGAACGAATCCTTCACAGATTTTGTCAAAAGGTGGAGGGCCAAACTAACTGAAATCATTGATAGGCCAAGCCTAGACGAACAAATCCACATCCTCATACAATGTCTTAGGGAGGAATATCAAGACAAACTTTCCGGCAACTACTTTCCTAACTTCGCCGAACTCCACAAGTCGGGCATACGGTTAGATGACCGCATCAAGCAGAAAAGGGAAGCCAAGAAAGAAAGTGGGTTCCGTTACAACAAAAGTTCCTCTTCCTCTTCCAACCCCAAGGACACTTCTGTCAATGCTATTGTCTTCAATCATCCCGAAAATGGTAAGTACTCTGCGGTACCTCCACCACAAAAGAAGAAAAGGGATAGACATTATGACAAGCTTGAAGGGATCACTCAAGAAGAACTCCTCGAGGTGCTCGTCAAGAATGGAAAAATCAAACCAAGAGAAGGTGGACCTCCAAAGAAAGATCTTCCTGCCAATCATGCTCATCATCTCTTCTCCAAGTACCACAACTTCACCGGCCACGACACCAACTCATGTTTCCACTTGAAAGACGTCATCCAAGATTTGTTTGACGATAAAGAGATAGGGCTACCTAATGTTGTTACTAATCCTTTGCCAAACAATGAAGTCAATTTGATAGAAGTAGAAAGTAGCTTCGAGGATCCTACTCGTCTAGCCACAACTGTGGACGAGAGCCCTCTTGAATTTAATAAATCTTCTTTCTGTTATATGATGTCTTGGGATGAAATCTTAGAACAAAAGGAAAAAGGGTCTAAAACAGTCAATCTCCTCACACGATCCGGTCGTGTGATCATCAACAAAGATCCAAGGGACGAAAATCCTCCTAAACAAGCAAAAGCTCCATCATCAAGCGAACTAGACGATCCTCTCTTAACCCAGCTAAAGAAGACACAAGCAAACATCTCAGTTTGGGATCTCATAGGAGCATCTCACAAGCATCGCGAGATGTTGAAAAAGGCCTTGGCTCAAATGACTATTTCCTCAGAAGCAACACCCGAAGAACTTACTCAAATGATCGGTCAAGTACAATTTGGCAACGTCATCACTTTCACTGACTTGGACCTCCCATCCTATGGGAACAATCATCATGAGGCCCTCTACATAACTGCTAAGGTGAATGGATACCGAATGCCATGCATTTTGGTCGACAATGGTTCTGCAATCAATGTCCTTCCGAAGAAAGCCTTATCATTATTAGGCCTCACCCACAAAGACCTTAAGCCATCAGAGCATACTGTAAGAGGGTACGATTGTACTGCTAAAACCGCTTTGGGATCAGTCGTGATACCTATAGAAATGGGGCAAGTCACCATGAGCATCGAATTTCAAGTCATCGACATCCCGGCATCCTTCAACTTGCTGCTTGGCCGGCCTTGGCTACACGACATAGGGGGTGTACCTTCCTCCCTACACCAATGTATCAAGTTCAGACACAACGATAAAATAGTCACCATACACGGAGAAATGGTTACTGCTAGCCCTATCCTCGAGGTACAACATAGCACTTCTGATTACCTGTTCAGTGGCTTTGAGATCGAGAAAGAAAGCACCATGAATGTTATAGAAACTTGCAACTTAAACGATTATTCCAAGGCACTTCGGTTTTCTGGAAACCTTCCTGTTTGGAGAATGATGCAAGCAAAAGGATACTTCCCTGGCTTGGGACTTGGAAAACACTTGCAAGGGATGACGGAACCACCATCGGTTCCCTCACCACACACGAATCATGGCCTAGGATACATCACTTCCATCCATGATGGAGATGACGAAGAAGAGTTGGACTTCACTCAAGTCAAGTGGGAAGGAACCGCATACAAAGGCCATAATGACCCAAAGGTCAAAGATTGCAACCTCAAGCCATATCGAAAGACACTCAATGGTTACTTCGTCCGAGAAGGGGAAAGCATCCCATACTTTATCTTTTCAGAACCATGGACTGACAATAAAGGAAAGCGCCAACCGGGCTTCGAAATCTTCAGCGACTGCGATGCTTCACCAGATGAAACAGAACTCGTCCCGCTAATCCCTAAAGATTTGTGGGGCACGAAGGCAGAAATGACCAGCAAATGGGACTTTGTGTTGGGAGAAGACATGCTGCGACAGTTTGAAGACCTATGCCGGTTAGAAGACAGCCAGATCCATGCAATCTCCAAGGGGGATGCTCCAACTATTGATTACACAAGGCTAATACAGAAATGTGATGAGCCAATTCTAAACTGGCACGTCACCGGAGGACCAGTTGTTGATGAAGACTTCATGATCAAAGAGCTTGGTTGTTCCCTCAATCCCCTCAGGAAGATAGGCCCTGTAACTTTCACATTAGAAGCAGGCTCCCCCTCTGATGAACTCACTCAAGAGGAAATCGAGGCGGTGGCCGAACATGTATTCCCTTACTTCCTTAATGAAAACTTTGATCTTTTCGAGTACCCTGAGATTACTAACATCGTGAATGATGAATTAACTAATAATAATCAATATAACGAACACGTTAATAATGAATCATACGATGAGATAGATCAAGAAAATGAACAAATTTTAAAAGAATTAGCAAAGCAAGTAGGTCGTTGTGGAAAGAATGGCCCTATTGACAATGAGGAGATGCAAACGGTTATTCTCGGGACAACAGAAGACCCCAGAGAAACAAAGATCGACAGCTTCTTCAAAGGGGAAGACAGAGAAACCTTGATGCAGCTCCTCAGAGAATATGTCGACGTCTTCGCTTGGTCCTACAAAGATATGCCTGGGTTGAATCAGTCAATTGTGGAACACAAGATACCGCTGCTACCCAATGCCAAGCCAGTTAAACAGAAACTGCGCAGAATCAAGCCAGAATGGTCAATGCAAGTGAAAGAAGAGATCATGAAACTCTTGAATGTGGGGTTTATCAAAGTGATCGAGTATCCGGAATGGCTAGCAAACACGGTACAAGTAGCCAAGTCGAATGGGAAAATACGAGTCTGTGTCGACTTCAGAGACTTGAACAAAGCATCCCTTAAAGATGACTTCCCACAACCAAACATAGACATGTTGGTCGACGCCACAGCAGCATACGAAGTCCGCTCATTCGTCGATGGCTTCGCAGGGTATAACCAAATCCTCATGGCAGAGGAGGATCAACACAAGACGGCATTCACCACACCTTGGGGGACGTTCTGTTACACGGTCATGCCGTTTGGTCTCAAGAATTCTGGGGCTACTTACCAAAGGGCAGTCACGACACTATTCCATGACATGATCCACAAAGAAATAGAGGTATACGTGGACGACATGATTGTCCACTCAAAAGGGACAGATGGTCAGCACTTCAGAGATCTCAGAAAATTCTTCAATCGACTGAGACAACACAAGATGAGGCTCAAACCCGCAAAATGCTCATTCGGAGTGGTCAAAGGGAAAGTCTTAGGGTACATGGTCACCGAGCGTGGCATAGAAGCAGACCCCACCAAGATAAAGGCCATCATAGACATGCCTCCACCCAAAACGCAGAAAGAAGTAAAGGGATTCATGGGCAGACTCTAGTATATTAGTCGATTCATCAATCAACTGACTACAATGTGCGATCCTATCTTCAAGCTACTCAAGAAAAATGCATCTCAAGAGTGGATAGAGGAATGTCAAGAAGCATTCGAGGAAGTTAAGCATTACTTAATTTCCCCACCCATCCTGGTTCCACCACACAAGGAAAAGCCCTTAAAGCTATACCTCACGGTTACTAACAACGCGCTAGGGGCTATGCTCGCTCAAGAACAGCCTGCTTCACACACAAAGAATGCCATCTACTTTGTCAGCCGCAGATTCCAAGGCAGCGAGATCAACTACTCTCCACTCGACAAATCTTGTGCTGCTCTTATTTGGGTATCACAAAGGCTAAAGCACTATATGGAAGCCTTCCCGGTTCGTCTCATTGCAAGAATGGATCCCTTGAAGTATATCCTAGACATATCAAATTTGTCTTCGAGACTGGCTAAATGGTACTTCATGCTCGCGGGATATGATATCACTTACGTCACTCAGAAATCCGTCAGGGGGAGTGTATTCGCAGATCAGTTGGCCGAATTTCCTTGTGATGAAGCGAAGGGGGAAGACCCGCGATTCCTTGATGAAGACATCATGAGTATAGAAGATGAAAATAAGTGGTAATTATTTTTCAATGGCGCAGCCAACAAGAGAGGGTTCGGCATTGAAATGTTATTGGTAGACCCTGACGACATCTATACTCCACTAGCAATACGTCTTGACTTTGACGCCACCAACAACACCGCAGAATATGAGGCTTGTATAGCGGGGCTTGAAGCAGCCCTAGAGCGCAACGTGACCAAACTTGAGGTATTCGGGGACTCCCAGTTAATCATCAATCAGACACTGAAGAAGTGGAGGATCCAAGATCCAACCCTTCAGAGATACAATGCCCACCTCCAAGAGTTGGTGCAACAATTTCAGGATATCTCATTCCACTATCTTCCTAGAGACAAAAACCGATTTGCAGACGCATTGGCTACACTCGCCTCCTTGGTCGAAATCCCTAAAGGAAAGGCAGTCAAGCCCTTCAAAGTAACATGGCACGCAACTCCTGCCTACTGCGCCATTATAAATTTCCATGACTGCAAAGACAAATGGTTATCCGAATGTGCCACCGTTGAGGACTCCGAAAAGAAACCGTGGTGCCATGATATTTGGCATTTCATCCTAGATGGGACCATTCCGCCTGAGACCGACCAGAAAACTCAGATCGCCCTTAAAAGGCTGGCAGCTAATTACGTCATCATTTCTGGCCGTCTATTCAAGAAACACTTCCAAGGAAACCTTCTTTGTGCCATCGAAGAAGAGGCCCGAGAAATAATGGACCATGTTCATCAAGGTATATGTGGAACCCACATGAGCGGAAATATGCTCGCCAAAAAGATCATCAGACAAGGGTACTTTTGGCTAACCATGGAAGCCGACTATACCAGAATGGTCAAGAAATGCCATAAGTGTCAGATACACGCCAAGCTTCAGCACGCACCGCCTTCCTTACTGTACCCTATGACTTCTCCTTGGCCATTCTCGACATGGGGGATAGATGTGATTGGAAAGGTCACACCCACAGGAGCCAATGGACACTGTTTCGTCCTAGTAGCCATCGACTATTTCACTAAATGGGTCGAGGCCGCCTCCTACAAAGTTTTGAATGCCAGAAAGGTTGCAAAATTCATCAAACACAACATCGTCTACCGATACGAGGTCCCGCAAGAGATGATATCCGATAATGGCTTGCACTTCGAGAAGGAAACCAATCACCTCCTAACCGAGTACAAAATCACAAGGCACAAGTCATCTCCTTACAGGCCTTAGACGAATGGAGCAGTTGAAGCCGCAAACAAGACAATCGAAACCATCATCAGAAAAATGGCAATCACTGGGAAAGACTGGCCCGACAAGTTACCCTTCGCGCTGTGGGGATACCGCACCTCAGTCCGAACAGCTACAGGAGAGACTCCCTACGCCCTCACATTCGGGATGGAGGCTGTCTTGCCAATAGAATTGGAAATACCATCACTAAGGGTTCTCCTAGAAAACCAAGTGAATGAAGTTGACTGGCTAGAAAGCAGATACGAAGAGTTAGCCTTGCTAGACGAAAGGAGGCTGAAAGCAGCCGAGCACACTCAAGCTTACCAAAGAAGAATGGCAAGAGCTTTCAACAAAAAGGTCAAGACAAGGAATATCAGAGTGGGCGACCTAGTTCTCCGCGAGCATCGTCCTAAACCTTTCAACCCGTTGGGCAAGTGGGGACCGAGATGGATAGGACCCTACATCGTGAAGAAGATATTCTCTGGGGGAGCCCTTCAGCTGGTGGACTTAGACAGAGATCAGCTACCGAAGCCAGTCAACATGGAAAAACTCAAGAAATACTTCGCGTGACTTGGCCTCTTAAAAGAAAAATGTGCTCACTAGGTTGAAAATCCCGAAGGGGACGGCCTAGGCAAAAATTAGAGCTTGCACAAGAAAAGAAGCCCGCTAGATTGAAAACCCGAAAGGGCAGTCTAGGCAAAAGAAAGGGAGTGCATAAAAAATAAAAGAAGGAGACCTTGTCTCGCGCGAGATTACCCCTCGGCCTGAAACCGTATTTTGTCCTTTTTCTCTCAAAAATAAACTATGTTAGACCTGAGCCTCTTATTTAATTGCTGTAAAAGAGGAACGTAGGCAGCCTTCGGGTTCGGTCTAATCAAATAAATAAATCTAATCTTGTCCTTTTATTAATCAAATGCATTTTATTAATGAAAAAAGGGAAATCCTAACCACAACGACTAATTTGCTAAACTAACAATCTTGAAAAAAATAAATAATGAGATAAAACTATTGATCTATCAAAGCAATCTCTTGGTACTCCTTAAGATCTAGCCTTTCATTGACTTGGTAGGCCGGCGGACATGATCACCACCGTCATCGCGATCTCTCTTGCGCTTTGGACCCTTCGAAGCAGAACATCCCTCAAGACGGGTAAAGACGGACTCTGAAAGCCTCTTTAAGACATTGGGCCTATCTAAAGCTTGCGTCTTTCCAGGCATCCCTTTGCCTCGCCTCTCATACCAATCCCCATTGAGAAAATCTTGGGTTGGATCAGTCTGTACATTAGCAGGATCAGACTGAGCCTCGCTCCTTCGCAAAATACTGCTAGCTACAAAGGAATCCCCTAACAGCGACAGCCGCAGATCATCAATCTTCTCCGCATTAGGATGACCGGTATGAAGGAACTAATCCAAATACTTGTCAGATAAGAAAACGCTTGCATCAAAAGTCCGAAGGCTCGACCAGCGGTCCCGACTAGTTCCTTCATCCTATGCTTGAGCTAGCACATGCGCAAACTCTACACCGATATAAGACACATCACGAGAGGCCCCCTCGAAAAGATAAGTGTCCTGCTGCTGACCAAACTGACGGAGCACCTGCTTGGGAAAATAAAAGGAGGAATCTCGCAAACCCGGGAGAACATCCCTGTCAAAACCCTTGGTATTAGAATCATACTTGTTCAATCTCCAATAGGGTGGACACCAAATGATATCAGCAGTTATAGTCTTCGCAATCAGCTCAGCCCACTCATCCACCGAGAGATCCTTGATCAGCAACTTCCTCGTATGATATGTGAATGGGGAATATTCCAACGGAGGACCTACCAACTTGAGATGCTCCCTAAGCCAAATAGTCAACAAAAGAGGACTCCCTTGAGTCATGGCACCAGTCTTATGCAACTCATCAAGACCATGCAGGGTTTCACCCAAGATTAAAGGAATAATGTTCCTAGAACGTTTCCTAGCTTGCAGAACAATTTCCACCAATTGGGAGTCAACCAAGCCATCCCTGCATACGAACAAAACATCTCCGAAAAGAGAAAGGGCCAGAAAGTTCCATTTGTAGGCATGGAAGGCATCATCATCTGAATCTCCGCTGAAGCGCTCAAGAAAAGAAAAACAATCTACCCACCTACGGTGAACCAACTCATAGCAAGTATCAAGGGGGATCCCTAACAATTCATTCAAAGCTTCTGAATGATTCCTATTGTATTTAGGAACATCAATCTCACCAGTCAATGGCATATCCAAGATAATGGCAAATTCCTCAACAGTAGGCACCATCTCATTAAGAGAAAAATTGAAGAGATGAACAGAGGGATCCCAAAATCGAGCAACACCCTGCAAAAGATTCCAATCCGGTTGGAGGTTCTTCAAGGTGAAAAGGATTCTGAATCCGAATTCTGCTATAAACTTATTGCGAGATCGATTGCGAAACGACCTCACGAAATCTCTTGATGCTTGCTTGAATGCTCCAATCACATCAGATGGCAAAGAAAATTCATCAACAATCATGGACGTTGGGACGATCTACTTAGAACCCATGGATCACAGGGTTGAAAAAGAAGACAAGAACTCCACCCTAACAGAATATCTCTAGAGTTTGAAAGGCTGGGATGAGTTATCTGACCGGACTACAGGGTGTTTTTATAGGGAAAACTGACAAAATCGTGTTCGAAGAAGTAAAAGAATTCTGCCTAGGTAGCGTGTCTCACGCGAGATGCCTTGTCCCGCGCGATACATCACCTCCGCAAATCCAGCAGCAGTCCTGCACAAATAAACAATCTAGCCTCGACTTGACGAAGCAAGTCTCGGAAACCTGTGCATGCAATTCATAACATGCAGTGCAACACCAAAATCAAGCTCAAAACTGTGGCCTAAATGGCCATTTCATTCCCAATCACGAAAGTCGAGAAAGTTAAAAAACCTAACTAATTAGACCTAGGACATGGAATTAAGAAAACCGTGTTTTTGTGTTACCTACATGCTAACAGGAACCAAAAAGAAAAGAAAAAATTGTTTGGGCCCACACGGCCAATATTTACAAATCCTGAGAAAACAAATGGGGAGAAAAGAGGGAGGTCACGCCATCAAATCGCCCGAGCCACCGGCACCTCCGCCATCACCACCATTGGGGCTGCCGTCCCTCCTCGACCTCTTGGCTCCATAAGTCGGGGTCACCGCAGAGGCCACCGTCGAAGCTGCCAAAGACGCCTTCTGAAACAGCCGCTTGGACAGGTCCGACACCAGGGACATCAATCCCGCCATCCTGCTCGCCCCACGGTTATAATCTGTCGCGGACATAGTGATCTGACAACGAAAGAAAAGAGATGTTCAGATGAAGTTGGTCATATACACTTATATAGACGAATACGTGAAATAGTATGAACAGAAACATACCGAGGAGACATCGGATGGAAGGCGGTAACCCTCAGGAATATGGTCTGGAATTGGGATGTGGCCCATCATCGGCATACTCCCCATCATATATGTGTAGCTCAGAGGACCATAATCTGGCGCGAAGGGTTGAGGACCGGCATACTGGGAAGAAGTGCTAGGGGCTGACGAACCTGAGGCGAAGGCAGAGGTGGAACCCCGAGCAAGCGATCGCCTAGCACCCACCGGAAGAGGACCCATCAGTCGAGGCAAGAACTCCCCATAAGAAGCCCCTCGGACAACAAGAGCCGTCGCCGCACAACCCTTCACAAGATCAGCATAATCATCATCTGGAATGAAGTGGGTAGGGTACATCGCCCTCGGCGGATCCGCTGGCACCCTATAGGGCAGTGAACCCCGACCATGCTGAGGGAAGACTCACTCACCCAAGTACATGGTATCCCCCTCCAGAGATACCAACATCCTCTGCATCGCAGTGGCATCCCAAGCCCAGTGAACCTCCCGTTCCACCAAGATCCATGGATAAAGGCCCAGCCGCTCATACTCAAAGGCGTCCAACATGGTCCGCGCCTCTGCGACCGTCAGGGTCCACAACTAATCCTCCTCCTCATCAACACTCCGATCGGGGTGGCTCGAACTCCTGATATCCGGAAACAGAGGGTCCCGGCTCTCCAACTCAAACTCGTACAACCCGAAGACAACATAACCCCATATCTGTACATAAAATAGAACAGATTCAGTACGAAATACAGACAAAGAGTACAGATAAAAGAAAGAGATAGAGTCAGGAGCATACCTCCCAAGCATAAGAATACCCTGACAGGGAATCCTTGGTATGCCTACACGCCTCATCCATAGCGTGATAATAGAAGGTCAGCCCCGCTGAGCCCCAATCATAAGTCCTCACATCATCCAAATCAACCAACAAACCTAAGAGGGAGAGACGGGCCGTAGAAGAGTGGTTCACAAAAATAGTCTCCGACAGTATGTACTAGAGGGAACCCCACACCAACCGATCAGTCTCCGCATTCGGCTTAAGCGCATAAGCCTCAAGCTGAGACCGGAGAGGTGACAACTCAGCAGCAAACCCCTTAAACTTGTTAGGGGCAAAACCAATCAACCGCCTCCATTCGGCCGGACTCGCAGGCTTATAACCCGTAGTCTTCGGAAGGGGCTCACCGGTGAACTCTAGCCCCGTAATAGCAAGAAAGTCCGTCAGGGTCATGGTAGCTTCCCCGAAGCGCAAATGCACGATGTGAGTAGTATCTCACCACCTCTCCCGGATTGCCTGAAGAACATGGGGAGTCCGTCTCATCCCTTGGATGTGATCGACAAAGGTCAGAAGCCCCATTTGAACCATCCTAGCTCGAACCCCATTGAGGCCCTTGATTTTGTCCCACAAAGCTCTGGCCAATTTTGGACTCCCACGACAGTTTTTCGTTGGTCTGTACGACTGCAAAACAAGGGAAAAGCAAAAGAGCAATGTTAGACAACATCCCATGGCAAAAATTCAAAGAAATAGAAGAAATTTCTCATTGAGGCATTTTATCGAACACTTGGCGTGCGCACAAGAAAGGCATGCCTAAAGATGCATTTGACTACCCGAGTCAACCCCTCCTACAATCCATGATATGTAGGAGACTCATATGCACACAATACAATAACAAACATCCAACGAAGTCCACAAAATCGATGCATGCATGGTAGAACCAAGTTCTAGACAAAAACAAAGAAAAATTGCCATTGATGAAATTGGGATTCAAAAAGCATGGATTCGAATGCAATGCAATACAAGAAACAAGAATTGAGAGAGAAGATCTTACCAAACCTTCGCGAACGGCAGTAGAAATGTGCGCGTCCCTATCAAAAGTGAGGTTGTCGCGGGGATAATATTTTCCAAGCAAGTAACTCCCCAAAATTGGATTTTTCCTTTCTTGCGCCATTGATTTTGGAAGGAGGAAGGATTGAGGGTTGATTGGGAGAAGAAATCAACAAGCAAACACATGAAAAATCACAGAGAAAATTCGCCTTGGCTCAAGCTTGGGAGGGAAATATGAAAAGAGGCATTTACAAAATGAAACAACAGCTGCTGTTATATTGCCCCGACAGTAGAAGTGTCGCATGAGACAAGATATCTCGTGCGAGATATACCTTCTGGAATTGTACGATTTTGTCCTCGACAATAAGCGTATACACAACGTCAAAATTCAAAATTTTGACACATTTACCCTTGGAAGTAACACACTAGCAAGGAAACGTGGAAAAATCGGCACCGCAAGTCACGGAACGAGCCAAACGTGACACCCGCACAATCGCCAAATACGATACCAGTTGCTCAAAAATGATTGATCCAGAGATCAACCCATTCCACACGATTTAGAGCCCAGACAGGTGGATCGTCAAAAGAAAAGCTCGGTCCAACGCCCAGACAGGTGGATCGTCAAAAGAAAAACACGATCCAACGCCCAGACAGGTGGATCGTCAAAAGAAAAGCCCGGTCCAATGCCCAGACAGGTGGATCGTCAACACAAAAGCTCGGTCCAATGCACAGACAGGTAGATCGTCAACACAAAAGCTCGGTCCAACGCCCAGACTGAATCAACGCTCGCCGAAAAAAAATAATAATAGGAGTCGCCACGCCGTTTTTAAGGAAACATTGAAAACCTTTTGAAATGAGAAAATGGGTTCGGGGGTCAGGTTACGTGTTGGGAAGAACCGAGAGTTCCCAACACGCCTCGTCCGTGGACGAGTCTTTCTATGTTCAACATCTAATTCATTCAAATGTGTGTGCAAATGTGTGAGACAAAATATGTATAAAATGCATTTTAATGCTTTATTGATAAACTGCGAGGGATACAACTTGTGAGCCACTTATTTTGGGGGGCCACGTCCCGATTACAACGAGGTAAATAACTTACAACTGAAAAGGGACCTGCTGCATTTGGCTAAGTATGTCGCCCGACACAGGACCAGAAATGGCCAGTTGTGTCGCGGGACATACTATGCCATATGCAGAGGCCTTACAACTAGGCCAATTACAGAACAAGCCAATATCAACAACAAGTAACAAAGATGGAATTAATCAGCAACAATGAGGTTAATTAATGGCAACAACGAGGTTAATTAACGGTATTAATAGCAACAACTAGATTGCACGAGATCAAACAACATGAGATTATATCAAACAAATACTCATACAAATTCCCCAGCAGACAGATCAAACATCTCATAAGTACGCCAACAATATTTGTTGGACGAAATAACATCAAACAAATACTCAGGCATACGAACCAAATCATACTGGGAACAAAAAAATGAGATTATAACAATGTTAATTCAATCAGTTCTAGCATGAAGAACAACACCAAACATGGCAATACCCAAGCATACAGATCAAAGCATATTGGAAACAAATTGACATTATAACAATGCCCATTCAAATTTAATCAGGTTCTATCCTGAACCTGAAGAACAATACCAACTACAGCAACACCCATAAATCAACAAGGAGAGAGAGAGAGAAAAGGATTTAGAGATTACCCTTGGAGTATCCACAATCCTTATACCACGTTAGGTATAAGGAGCTTCAATTCAGCTTCAGAGAGGGAGAGTTCGAGCCCACTGTTGACGCTTCAAGGCTGGAATGAATGTAATGCTAAAGGGGTCTGAACAGGGGTTGGCACTGGTAGGTGTGACCGGCAATTGTTGGTAAATTGATGGTGGGCGATTGATCGGAGTTCGGTTCTGGAAACAAGGAAAATGGTGTAAACGTATTTGGGTATGGAGAGTTCAACCGTGAGGAATTGAGGGGAGGAATTGGGTCATTGTTTTGGGTAGAGAGAGGACGGTGAGGAATTGGGGGGAGGAGTTGATTTACTAGCGAATGGGTTTAGAGGGACAGCGAACTGGTGATGGCCTTGGCCGGAGAGGGAGACATAATTGATGTTTAGAGGAAGAAATGGAAGCGATTAGAGGGAGCGGGTTAGGTTTTTGGTGTTGAGAAAACAGAGGATGATAATGGGTTTGACCGGTGAATGGGTTTAAGGAGGGAGCAAGGTCGTCGCCGGCAAAGGGATTGGTGAAGAAGACAACGATTTGAGAGAGAGAGAGAGTGAGCTCTCTGGTTTTGCATCTAGTGAGAGAGAGCATTTAGTGAGAGAGAGAGAGAGACTGAGAGTGAGAAGGCCCCTTACAAATGAAAGAAATTGTGTATTTAATATTGTTTGGAAATGAATTAATATGTCGCACAACGGAAGGAAAATAATCGCTTTTCTTCTAGAACACTGCCAGGTGGCGAAATCTGGACCCTTCCTGATTAATTCCTTAAAGGTCCAATATGTATAATTCTTTCCAGGTCCTTCCTTAGCAAAAAACTTATAAAAGTTCTCGGAAATCTCGGAATGAACCGAAAATTTACCAAAACGCTCCCAAGCACACTTTTATTGAGTAAAAGGCACTTTTATTGGGTCGCGAGTTGGATTGGGGTACTCACACAGACAGGTGGGTCGTCAACACAAAAGCCCGATTCAACGCCCGGACAGGTGAATCGTCATCCTAAAACAACAAAAAGCTCGATTCGGAGCCCAGACAGGCGAATCGTCACAAAACCGATAGGACTCAAAGAACCGGACAGGTAAGCCTTTGTTTTCTAACATATTTCCCGCAGGTTCGGAGCCCAGACAGGCGAATCTTCAGACAGACAGGTATATTCAGAATTGGGTTTTGATTTGATTACTCATTATGAATTTACCTTTTCAAAAAACAAAATCTCCTCGATTTTCAAAATGATTTTTCAAAAATACCTAAAGCAGCCTTTTCGTGTTTTGGAGTCGAACTACGTTATGGTCCGATTCTCCGATAGAGATACGTAGGAAGCCGTGCGGCCCGACCATCCCGATGTTCAGAATGATGTCTTTTATATCGTCGACATGACTTCTTCCATAAGACTTGTCGATGAGGGGCTCTATAGACACCCATTCTGAACCCATCGGATCTTATTTATACTGCTCTAAGTCTCGCTTTGAGTCAAGAAGTAGAAATCCACCATTTCGTCATGTTTCGTTAAGTTTTGGCTAACTATCGTTAGTTTGGGACTAAACTGCATATGAGATAATGAGGGAAGGGCAGAATTTTCCACATACTGCATTATCTCGCACGGAATAGCGTGTCTCGCGCGAGATAAAGGTGTTCTGCAGAATGCAAATAGCAGTTTCCTCGTCGATTTCAACCTCTTTCGGGATAAAACTTCATCCATCAGGCCAGCCAATGAATTTTGGAGCCTGGAACCTTCCCAAGGTGTTTGATCTCATCTTTAACATCTCTCCAACACCTATAAATACCTGAAGACTTTCAGTATTTCAGAGGTCCACAATCCTAAGAAAACCCCCTACATTTACTGGTTTCTCTCCTTGAAAGATTCCTGTGAATCACCCCTAAAAATCACCTAAAGTTTGTTTGTCAACCTTGTTGATAAACAAACATCAAAGCCCGAATCAAGGAATGAGGTGAAGCTCTGTCCGTGTCAAGATTCGACTCTAAACTTGAGTCGAAACTCTTCCCGAATCACCTCACGCAAGGTAACCTCTATTTCCTTTCTAATTGATTGTTAGAGTGGTATAAGTACATTGAATCTAGGATCGGCCTAGAGCCTCCCGAAATCATGGGGATGGTATCGAAGTAATCGATCCTATATTCCATTTAACCCCGTTAAATGGATCTTTATTTTATTTTTTATTTGAAATCTTCTTCTTTTTGAAAACCTCTCTTTTCTTTAGCAAGACCGATCTCCGGATTGGGTGGAATGGGTGCTCCTTGACCTTCCCATTCCATAACCTAAGCCCCGAACCCAAAATATCTTTCAAAAAGTGGGTTTTCTATGTTTCCAAATGAATAATATAGGTGGCGACTCAAAAGATGTTCAAAAAAGGGTAGAGAAATCCGCGCATCGCTACAAGATCGACAATTAAAAGTTCTACATATGAGCTACCAGTTCTATGTACGAGCAAGACATGTACGAGATAAAGGTTCTATGTATGAGTAAAATATCTACGAGCTAAAGTATATGCAAGTCATGAAAAGTTCTATGTACGAGCTAGCAGTTCTACATACGAACAATTAATAGACAAGTTAAGAGGCAAAGACGAGTAAACTCTTACCACCAAAATGCTCCCCATGATCTTTACAGTTATTGGGCGTCTTCTTGCAATAATGACATTCTCTCTCAAATCTAAATCGAGCCCCCTCATGGGTGACCCAATCAGGGTACCTAAGGCATCAAACAATGGGGACTAGAGGCACCATATCCCCATCACTAATAATCATTCCGGCTCGGATGTAATTGTTTTTGGTGGTTCCCAGAGCTTCCCAACTGATGGGTCCCTTCCCAGCCAGCTCAACCAATTTCTTATACAGATCGGCATGCCAGTACGGCTCCCAATAATCCTCCTCATTCACAACCTTGGTATCAGCACTGGGCAGGGGAAATTCCCATCCTCTTCTACTTTCTACCACTACCACATGGGAATTCCAACCACTCACCTTACTAGGAAGGTTTATAAATAACTTGGGGGAATTTGTCTTGGAGGGGGTGCTAATCCCTAAGTCAACCTTATCAATCTTAAACCTAAAGAACTCTCTAAACACTCTCATACAAGGTTAATACCCTAAGAACCTGCAGACCATAGTAAAGCATACCAGGACTCTACAAGTATTGGCTCCCAGTTGGAGGGGTAGGGCATTCACACACTCCAAAAACTCATTTATAAACGGATCCAAGGGCAACCAGCCTCAAATTGGACATAGAAGAAGGCCACCCTAGTAGGATCTTCCTTGTAGGTATCACCGAACTGAGACAGGAAGTCTTTCTTGCTATAAAGGATGATGTCAAACTCTTTCTTGTCCACCTCACAAAAGTTGTACACCATGTCTATCCGAGATGGAAAGTTCTGCTTCCCTCTACGCGGCCTAGGAGGCACATATCCCCTTTCATTCCTCCCAGATACCACGGAGGGCTCAAAGGCATCAACGATTCGAGGACTTTAGGAAGTCAAAGCAGAAGCTCCCCCTTGAGTCATCATATCTTTACAAGAAGAAGAGGAAATAGGGGAATCAGTCCTATATACAGCTTCGAGGGACCTAGCAGACGTACTAAGGGGCGACCTAGAATCCCCTGGAAATCCTTTCCTATTCCTAAGGAAAAAGGGTTTATTGGGACCTCGAACATAAAGCAGAGATATGTGATCAAGAAGTTCATGGAAAAGGTTGAAGGAGAAGACTCTTGGATCGTTCATTTCTAAAGTACCTATGGTCTCTCCTACAGGCAAGCCTAACTCTTTAAAATGCAAACCCCACCGGGTCAAAATTGAGGAACACTCCTCAACCGTCATCTCTCTCCATATTCCATTCAAGTGTTTATAAACTCTCCGATTGATAGTGCAATAGTCGTACCAAGCTACGGGTTCACTACTAAAGGTCCTAGCCATGGAGAAATCAAAAGAAAGCGCAGAAATTAAGCCCTAATGCTGAAGGGTGAGAAGAGTACCTTAATCAGTTTGAATGGGGAGGGACTATTATAGAAGACGAAGACTCAAATTAACTCAGTTGATGCTTCATTATTGTCGCCAGAGATATACCAGAGCTTGAAGAGAGTAAAAGTTTGAAAAGGAGAAGGATTTGGGTATTTGTATTTTCCGTAATTGAAAAGGAAAAAAGAAAATTCAAACATTTAATTTCCTAATTAAATGTGTCTTGGCGGTTTTCGAGGCGGTTTCCAAACGTCAAAACAGTAATGATTGCAAAATACGGTGCTTCCAACGATCCTACTGTTCAACAGTCAATGCCCATGATTGAGCCACATCACTATCAGTCGAGTAAACATCAACTCAAACGTCGACTTGCGGGTCAGTTCAAGCTTCATCAAAATTTCTCTTAACTTCCTGGTCGACAAAGTCAACTCAGAAAGTTGGGGGCCACTGAACAGACTAAAAGTGTCGAGCTGGGCCCAGCGAGTAAAGCCCAATCACTCAACATATTATTGCCACCACATTCTCAGTGGGCTAGGCCCAATTATGGCTAGGTTCAAGGCCCATCATCATGATCAGTCAACTTAAGCTCATTGTCCGACCTACGAGGTCCCGACCTAGCTTGGTCTGACTCTACGACCCATATGTTATTCGGGAACGATCGAGCCCTACCCATCAGTCAGGTCAACCTATGCCCAATAGTTGACCTTGACCTACATCTTTGCGTCGACCTACAATGTCCTGGCGTACCTACAATTCTTAGCGTGATGAGACTTCCTACAAATCAGGAGGTATATATGGATAAGATCACAATCACGAATCTGTTCCACTAATTAAGGAATTTCATACAATCCTACCACAAATATAACTCTCATCAACAACTATAAATACAAGGCAACATCAACCGTTCCAAGGTAATTGCTCTTTGTTATATTGAATACATCTTATTCTTTATAATATTTAGCTCTCATACACCGTACTTACTCTCACGCCCGAGGGTCTTCGCCGGAGACCATTCCGGCTAGTCGTGGGTTCCGTGTTTCAGGTCAAGGAGCCAAGTGAACAGTCCTGCCACGTGGACGGAGATTGATAAGCACGTTTCCTGCAGCATCAAGAATATTTTTTAAAAGCGGACAAAATCATTTTTACTATTAAAAGGATGCAAAATAAAATTTAGTGTATTTCTTTTTTTATATATACAGAAATGGAGGCAATAATAAGTTGCACTTTCGACTTGTATGTGATTCTAATTTTCATTTCAGGTAACGCATTTGCCAGATATCTGATTTATTAAGAACATGTTGATTCACGACAATATTGGCACAACTAATTGATTTTCTCATCCGATCATTGTAGCAGAGAGTCTGTAAATTACAAAATTAATCTAACAGATTAAAGGTGAGGATCACTGCATTTTCATCATTTTCTTCTTCTGACATCTTGTTATTGAATCAATACACATGTAATCTTCTCATTGTTTTGATAGAAAAACAATCAATGTAAAATCTTGACAAAGTAGTGTGTGGATTATATATCTTTAGGAGGGAGCTATGGAATTTGATGTATATGAATGCTAAAATTTTGAAATGCAATCAAGAACACAATGATATAACGAGGAAAGCTATTGAGACAAATGATCTCGCCAGCATAAAACCTCGGGAGGTTAGGTCACCTTCCTTACCAAAGAATTCACTAAGTATTGTTTGGTTACAAGATGATTGAGAGCTATGGAGATTACAATGATAGTGTGATCAGTGTGTGCGTGTATTTTTCCCCATATCTCCGAGAATAAATAGAACTCTAAACATGATAACAAACTAATCCTAAAATCTCGGCCTCTCCTTCCAACATCTCTTGACTAGGTCTCTTATCGTTTGATGGAAGAGTCTTGCGTGTTGGTTATGATGATGATGCCTCCGAGATTATCTCCATTTATCTACTGTAAATATAAACATAAATAATTAAGTATAAACAATAAACATTATGCAATACTTACAGTGAGCTAAGATGTCAACATGCAGGAACGTCTGAGGATGTCAACATGCTGAAAAAGTGCCCATAACAATTTGTCCCCAAAAATATTTATCCCTTCACGGAATACGAAGAGGTAAATGTTTTTTTTTTAAAAGAAACTGGCGCCTGGCACGATTTGACAACCTCATTGATGTGGAGTTATGGACGGTTGGGGAGTTTATTTAGAAAAGGAGTTTTAGAAAAAGAGGGTTTTCTTGTCATGATAACCGTCTTGTCACATTTATAAACCTCCAAGCCCTTCTTTCTTCACAATGACGCGTCTTTACTGAATGTATTTTTCTTTTCTCTCTCTTTCTCCATATTTTCCAATTTACTTGAGTTGTAGCCATGGAAATAATCAGATGGAGCTCTACAAAGTTGAAAGGTGCAATAATCCCTAGAGAATCCATTGATGTCGACATTGGGGATTTTGAGCCCGAGAATCTTCTTTCCAAGCCTGACGAAGAGATTTCTGTATTCAATGATACCCAAATCGAGTCTTTAAAATGCCAACATTGCTTTCCTGAAGGGGCTATCTTTCATCCTTTCCTTGTTAACCTAAGGTCTGACCACTTTTCCCCAAATTGGGTTTGCTTCCTAGAGTACCACTTCCTTCTAGGGTTTAGCTTTCCCTTTCCCTCTTTGGTCACTGAGTTCTTTCAAAAGACGAAACTAACGTATGTCCATTTGATGCCAATGTCATGGAGAATTTTTGCTTTTGTGTTGAAAGTAAACCGGGAGAATGGCTTAAATCTAGGTCTTAGTAAAATAGCATACTCCTACGATTTCCAACCTTTTGGGTCCAAACGCTACCTTCTTAAGAAAAGGACCGGGAGGATGTCCTTGATGTCGACGACATCTTCAAATGACAGGGGTTTGAAAGGGAGGTTCTTCTTCGTTGGAAGGGATTCTATTGGAGGAGGAGATGAGATACTTACCAGATGGAATAGGGAAGGTATTTCGATTTCTGATTTGTGAATCCTTCTTTTCTGATCTTGACTGAAATTGTAATTTTCTCTACTTTGTCGTAGATATTGATTGGAGCGGACTATTCCCACCTGCAGAAGATACCTTGACGAAGATTGAAGAATTTTTTCAGTTGTCCCCAGATATGAGATCTCCTAAGGGTTTAGCTGAAATAACTTTTGGTGAATTGGATGAGGACAAGGTGTCACAATCCTTCAAGATGTTTACAGGTATGGCTGCTTTTTCCTTTGTTTCATGCAAGTTTCTCTTTTAAATCTTACTCTTCTTGTTCAGCTTCCAAACCTATTGCTTCGGGTTCTGATTTTGACTTGGATGATATCAATGCCTTGCTTGGAGGCTCACCTCCTAAGATAAAGTCAAGGCCTCCAATGATTCCGAGGAAGAGTGTGGTGAAGGAGGAAAGTATAGGTATTAGGTCTAGAGTGAAGAAGAGGAAGACTTGGATGGAAGAAGTCATCGAGCTGGTGGATGTGGACATCTTTGAAGGTTTGAAGGCTAGTGAGTTGAGAAAAAAATTAGTGGTGTCGACAGGTAACTTTTGAGATCCTGAAAAGCTTGCTCATGTTGATCTTCCCATTGGAACTTCTTATTCTTTCTCAGGATGTTATAGAAAGGCTTGCATCGATTAGATGAGTTAGAAATGAATCTGGTAAGTGCTTCAATCTTCCCGATCAACCTTTGGACATCTTTGACGGATTGAGGTGACGACAGATTGATGATGGCACAGATCTGCTCTGGACTGGCTTCTATTCCCCTCTTTGTCACCATATACCCCAAGAATTTTCCAGCCTTCATTCCAATGTTGCACTTCGCTGGATTAAGTTTCATGTTGAATCAATCTAGGATGTCAAAGGCTTGGGACAGATGCGTTATATGATCTTCGGCTTTCTTGGATTTCACTACTATATCATCGATGTACACCTCCATGGTGTCCCAAATCTGATCTTTGAACATTTTATTCACGAGCCTCTGGTACGTTGTACCTGCATTTATTAGTCCAAAAGGCATAGCAATATAACAATAGATACTTGTGGGTGTTATGAAGGCGGTGTATTCTTGGTCAGATGGCTCCATCTGGATTTGTTGGAATCCTGAAGATGCGTCCATGAAGGTAAGAAGCTCGTGGCCCGAAGTTGCATCCACCAATGAGTCAATGTGCGGCAACGGGAAAGGATCCTTGGGACATGCTTTATTCAAGTCTGTGAAGTCGACACAAACTCGCCACTTTCCATTTGTTGTGGGTAAATTCAGGATTGTTACATCTTGAATAGGTACCAGCATGTCGTCATCTTCACACCCGTGGACAATGTAAAATTTACTTAGATAATTAATTCATTATTTAATTATTTCTGTTATATATTTAATTACAGGTATCAAGAACGTGGGAAAAACATATTCTATGGACCCATTTCAACGGTTGATAGACCAAGTCAAGATAGAGATAACAAGGCCGAGATTCTAGGAGAGTTTGTTAAGGTTTATGTTATCTTTAGTTATTTTCTCTATTTAAAGGCTCATGGTTGGAACACTAGGCACGCATTACTCACACACAGTTCACAAACACTTTGTAATCCGCCATAGCCTCAAACTTTATAACTCAGAAAGATTAATACTATTGTTTGGGAAGGTAGGTGCTCATAATCACCTCCCGAGGTTTTATACCGATGAGATAGTTATCTCAAGGGTTTTCCTCGTTACATGATCGAGCCATCTTAGTTTTATTGTTACACCAATTATACTCCATTGCACCTTCCTCGAATTTATTTTGAATTTCTTCATTGTTGATTTTTTTTACCAAAATAGTTTGGCGCCCACCGAGGGGCCATTGGTTTTTTAATCGGTTTAAAATCCTTACGTTTCTACCATGTCTACCCAACCTATGACTTCCGTCGTCAGCAAAACCATTCCTATCCCTAGCAGTGTGAATCCTCAAACCAGTAGCAGGCCAACAACTTGAGGCCAAGAAACGTTTCCTCCTCCTCCGCCAGTGAATTCTGGCAAGAAGCAGATGTCTCCACCTCCTGATCTTGAGATCAAAAGCATGCTCATTCAGATGAAGAATCAGCTGGATCACCAACAGAATAGCACCTCCTTGATAGCCAAAAGCTTGATAAAGGTGCAAAAAGAACAAGAGTTGCTCTCCAAAAGAATGGATGCTGTCTCTCCTTACCGTCCAAGAGTCCTTGATTTCAACATTGGGGACAACTCTCAAACTTTCAATGAATTCCTTCTGATGGCATCATCTGTAAGGATGTCATCATCTCCCCCCATAACGACTTTTGTGGCGTTGTCGACATTCTTAGCCACCAGTGCCTACAGGATGACTTTTCCAGAAGGACCCATCTTCACTAATAGCACCGTCCTGACGTCCTCTGCAGATAATGCTAATCCTTTTGTTAATTTAAATACTAGTTCTGCCTTGGATAATATTGCTCGTGCTACTAACCCTTTGCAGGTACCTACATTGCAAATCAGCTTCACGAGTTGAGAGATATGATCATGAATGTGCCAGGTGTCACCCCACCTATCCAGCAGGTCTCCCCAATGTGTTACAATCAGTCTCGCTTTACTCCAGTAATTGCACATGTCGACATCCCAAAAGGATTCAGCGTTCCTTCCATGAAGTTGTATGAGGGAAGTTCTGATCCTGAGGAGCATGTCACCCACTACCAAGAAAAGATGGAGATCGTTCGTATTCCGCTCCAATTTCGTGAAGCTTGTTTGTGTCGAGGATTCGATTCGACGTTGGTAGGACCAGCATTGAAGTGGTTGATCCGTCAACCTCCTGGTTCTATTGGCTCGTTTGCTCAACTTGTCAACCTGTTCAACAATCAATTCTCTTGCAGCCGACAATTTGAGAAGCTCACCAGTGATCTTTACCGTATCACCCAGCAGCCCGCCGAAGCCTTAAAGGACTATGTTAATAGGTTTAATAAAGAAGTTCTGGAGATCCCCAACCTGGACATGGCGACAGCTGCAGAAGCTTTCAAAATGGGCTTGAAGAAGGATTCCCCTTACTATGAAGATTTGGTGATGAACCCGTGCAAGAGGATGGAGGATATCCGAAATCGAGCTTTAAGATTTATCAGGTTGGAAGAGGACAAGGTGCAGCAGTCCAAGCATCCTGACAAGGCTTCATCATATGACCATCCTGACAGGAAGATAGAGTCGTCTCACCAAAGACAGAGCAGATCCAGACCCTACCAGAGAAATGACCATAACAAAGTCAATTGTGTGGAAGATGATGGAGATGATGATGATTTTGAATCTCCTAAAATTTTTGATTATTGTTTCTCTATTGATGTTTCAGGTATCCTGTGTGCAATGAGCAATCTTGGAGATAAAGCAAGGTGGCCTCGAAAGACTGACAAGTCGTCCGGCTGGAGGGATAAATCCAGGTGATGTGCTTACCACGAGGATTTTGAACATCTTACCGAAGATTGCATCGCCTTGAGGAAAGAGATTAGTTACCTGTTGTTGAAGGGACATCTTAAAGAACTCCTTGGAAACCGCAAGACCAAGACGGAGAATAAAGAGCCCGTTGCAACCAGACCGCCATCTCCTCCACCGGTAACGAAGGTAGTTAATGTTATTAGTGGTGGTTCTGATATTTGTGGTACTTCTTATTCTGCATCTAAGAGATTTACCAAGCAAGCTAAGGATGAGAAGCCCGAAAGATCCTCAAAGATGTCGTAGCTCACATCCCAAGATGTCATCTCCTTCGAAGAAAGTGACAGGGACAATGTTATGGATCCTCATCATGATGCCTTAGTCATTGCGCTCCAGAATGCCAATTGCAAAGTCAGACGTGTCCTAGTAGATGGAGGCAGTTCAGTAAACCTCATTATGCTAGATGCCTTGAAAGAAATGAAGATCCCTGAAGATAGCATCGTGAAAAGAACCTCCGTGCTCGTGGGCTTCAGTGGAGAAACCAAAAGCACAGTGGGAGAGATCACCCTTCCATTTTAAGTCGAAGGTATCAACTCCATGGAGAGATTCTGCATTATTGACAGTGCAACATGTTACAATGTAATCTTGGGAAGACCCTGGATCCATGGAATGAAGGCAGTGCCATCCACTTATCACCAATGTGTCAAGATGCTGACACCCTAGGGAGTTGTCAAGGTTTACAGTGATCAACAGTCAGCTAAAGAGTGTTATATGACCTCCATGAAGGCGTCGACATCTCCCAAGATGGCATAGCAATTACAGAGAAAGGCCTGTGAGGTTCTGGAGGCGAAGGAGCATGATGTGAAAGAGATACTCTTAGACCCCTCAAACCCAGATCTCAAGGTGCTGATTGGTCAAGATGTTCCAGCAGAAATCGAAGAAGATCTTGTCAACCTCTTGAGAAGCAGAACTAAAAGCTTCGCCTGGAAGCATGAAGACATGACAGGCATCAACAAAGATGTCATCACCCACAAACTCAACATTGATCCATCCTTCAGACCAATTCACCAAAGGAGACGAAAGTTCGCACAAGAGAGGAACCTAATCATTCAGTAAGAAGTAGACAGATTGCTCAAGGCTAAGATGATCAGAGAGGTCGAATACCCAAGATGGTTAGCAAATGTGGTGGTGGTAGAGAAGAAGAACGGCAAGTGGAGAGTTTATGTTGACTTTATAGACCTAAACAAAGCTTGTCCCAAAGATCCTTTCCATTTACCACACATTGATACTTTGGTCGATGCTACTTCCGGACATGAAGTGTTGACTTTCTTGGATGCATCTTCAGGATTCCAGCAAATCCAGATGGAGCCATCCGACCAAGAGGACACCGCCTTCATTACCCCAACAGGTATTTATTGTGATATTGCAATGCCTTTTGGACTAAAATGCAGGTGCTACATACCAGAGGCTAGTCAACATGATGTTCAAAGAGAAGATTGGGGACACCATGGAAGTATACATCGACGATATGGTTATAAAGTCAAAGAAAGCCGAAGATCATGTTCGGGATCTTACTCAAGCATTCGACATCCTGGACAAATTCAACATGAAGCTGAACCCAGCAAAGTGCAATTTTGGCATGAAGTCTGATAAATTCTTGGGTTACATGGTGACACAAAGAGAGATAGAGGAAAGCCCAGAGCAGATAAGAGCCATCATCAATCTAACATCACCCAAATCCATCAAAGATGTTCAAAGATTGACGGGAAAAGTGGCAGCATTGAATCGATTCATCTCAAAATCCTCAGACAGATGCAAGCCGTTCTATGACATCTTGAAGAAAAATTCCAGATTCGAATGGACTGAAAAGCATGAACAAGCCTTTCAAGATTTAAAGATGTACCTGTCAACGCCTCCCCTACTCTCAAAACAGCAAGAAGGTGAGCCATTATGTGTTTACTTAGCTGTCTCCGAAACCGCAGTTAGTGCCGTCCTGGTCCGTGATCAAGATGGCGTCCAACAATCGATATACTATGTAAGTAAAAAACTGCTCGATGCGGAAACCAGGTATTCACACCTTGAAAAATTAATATTAGCTTTAATTTCTGCTTCAATTAAGTTAAGGCATTATTTTGAAACTCACATCATTGTCATTCGTACTAATTATCCAATAAAAAGTGTAATGAGAAAACCAGAAATGTCAGGAAGGATGGCCAAATGGTCCATTCAACTAAGCACTTATGACATCAAGTATGAGCCTAGAACAGCAATAAAATGCCAAGCACTTGCAGACTTTGTGGCAGACTTTAGTCCAAGCATGCAACCGGAAGTAGAACTTGAAGTCCAACAACTCCAAGATGGGGACATCCTGCGGAAGTGACTCTATTCACAGATGGTGCTTCTAATATGAGGGGCACAGGGATAGGTGTTGTCCTAAAGTCGCCACAAGGGGACATCATACCCCAAGCCATCAGTTGTGATTTCAAAGCCACCAATAATGAAGCAGAATACAAAGCCTTAATCGTGGGCCTAATCGTGCCTCTAGACATGAACATTAAAGCAATACAGGTATATAGTGATTCATTATTACTTGTCAATCATTTTAATGGTTCCTATGCAGCAAAAAATGCCAAGATGACAGCTTACTTGGGCATTGTGAAAATTCTGGCAAGCAAATTTCAAATCTTCTCTTTTGAACAAATACCCCGAGAGGAGAACTCTCAAGCAGATGCATTGGCCAATCTTGGATCAGCTTTCAAAAGCTTATCTCAAACTAATATACCAATCATACATGTTGACATCCCTGCAGTGGAAAGGTTAGAACTTTTTTGCACAGATGACGACGTCCCAGATGATCAGATAGAGACATCTTGGACGACGCCAATAATTAAATATCTTCAAGATGGCACCATCCCTAATGAAGAAAAGAATGCAAGAGCATTCAATGTAAGAATTTCAAGATTCATATTAATAGATAATATGTTGTTTAAGAAATCATTTGCAAGTCCATATTTAAGATGTCTTGAAACTGACAAAGCCATGGAAGTCCTAAGAGAATTGCATGAAGGATCATGTGGTAACCATTCTGGGGGCAGAAGCTTATATACGAAGGCTCTAAGAATGGGTTACTACTGGCCAACAATGCGTCAAGATGCTGCCATCTTCGCCAAGAAATGTGATTCCTGCCAGAAGCATAGTGACATCTTGCACCAGCCCGCAGAATTGCTTCATCCAATCCTCTCCCCTTGGCCATTCATGAGGTGGGGAATGGATATAATGGGAAAATTGCCTAAATCTCCCGGAGGAAAAGTATTTTTACTTGCAATGACTGATTATTTCTCTAAGTGGGTTGAAGCTGAATCCTACGTCCAAGTTCGTGAAATAATGGGTAAATTCAGGATTGCTACATCTTGAATAGTTGACAGCATGTCGTCATCTTCACACCCGTGGACAAAGTAAAATTTACTTAGATAATTAATTCATTATTTAATTATTTCTGTTATATATATTTAATTACAGGTATCAAGAACGTGGGAAAAACATATTCTATGGACCCATTTCAACGGTTGATAGACCAAGTCAAGATAGAGATAACAAGGCCGAGATTCTAGGAGAGTTTGTTAGGTTTTATGTTATCTTCAGTTATTTTCTCTATTTAAAGGCTCATGGCTGGAACACTAGGCACGCATTACTCACACACAGTTCATAAACACTTTGTAATCTGCCATAGCCTCAAACTTTGTAACTCAGAAAGATTAATACTATTGTTTGGGAAGGTAGGTGCTCATAATCACCTCCCGAGGTTTTGTGCTGGCGAGATAGTTATCTCAAGGGTTTTCCTCGTTACATGATCGAGCCATCTTAGTTTCATTGTTACACCGATTATACTCCATTGCACCTTCCTCGAATTTATTTTGAATTTCTTCATTGTTGATTGTTTTTTACCAAAACACCATTCTTATTTTTGACCACCACTACGTTTTCTAACCATTTGGGATATTCAACCTCTCGTATCATGTTGGCCCTTTGTAAGCGTTCCACTTCTTCCTTGATTATCTGGTTCCTTTTCTCAGCAAATTTTCTCCGCTTCTGATGCACTGGTTTGAAACTGGGATCGACATTAAGCTTGTGGGTTATGACATCTTTGTTGATGCCAATCATGTCGTCATGCTTCCATGCGAAACTCTTCGTTCTGCTTTTCAAAAGGTCAACAAGTTTCTCTTCTAATTCTACTGGTAAATCATTGCCAATAAGCACTTTGAGATCAGGATTTGAAGGATCTAGCAGTATTTCTTTCACATCATTTTCCTTCACTTCCAGGACCTCGCGTGCTTTCTTCTGTAATTGCTATTCTTGTCGCGGAGATGTCGACGCCTTCATAGATGTCTTGTAGCACTCCTTTGCAACTTGCTGGTCACTATATATCTTGGCAACTCCCCAAGGTGTAGGGAACTTCATGCAGTGGTGGTAAGTCGAAGGTACGACTTTCATTCCATGAATCCACGGTCTACCAAGAATCACATTGTAAGACGTCGCACAGTCAATCACAAAGAATCGCTCCATTGTATTGAGTCCTTTTGAGTAGATAGGGAGCTTGATCTCTCCAACTGTTTCCTTGACTTCACCACTGAAACCTACCAACACTGATGATTTCTTGACGATCTCCGATTCTGGGATGTTCATCTCTTTTAGGGTGCTTAACATAATGAGATTGAACGAGCTGCCCCCATCTACCAAGATGCGCCTAATAGTGCAGTTGGCAATCTATAGAGAAATCACCAGGCTATCATGGTGAGGTTCTAATAAGTTGTCCCGGTCACTTTCATCAAAGGTAATTGGTTTCTGGTAGGATGTCGACATCCTGCCTGGTCTTTCCGGCTTCTCATCCTTTGATTATTTGGCATGTCCTTTGGCAGCAGAGTAGGAAGTACCACAAATTTCTGACCCACCACTGATGAAATTGATGACTTTAGTTGATGTTGGTGGAGAGACTGGTCGCTCAACTTCTGGTGGAGCCTCTGCATTCTCGGTCTTCTTTTTTTTGGAACCAAGCAACTCCTTAAGGTGTCCCTTTGAGAGCAGGTAACTGATTTCCTTCCTCAGTGCAATACAATCCTCTGTGATATGTCCGAAATATTCATGGTAGGCATACCACTTCGATTTATTATGCCACCCCGTAGACCTTTCTGTCTTCTTCAGTCACCTTGCTTTATCTCCCAGGTTGCCCATTGCACATAATACACCTGAAATATCAACAAAAAAGCAGTAAACAGATAGGTTAGGCACATTATCATTATCTTCGTCCTCACCGTCAATTGAATTGATTTTGTTGTTGTCGCTTCTCGGGTAAGGATTGGGTCGGTTGTTTCTGTGGTGAGATGACTCTGTCTTCCTGTCCGGGTTGTCTTATGTCGACACCTTGCTTGAGAACTTTAATCTCCACAACTCATCTTCCACCAACCTTATGAACCTTAGGGCCCTGCTTCTGACCTCGTCCAACCGCTTACAAGGGGTCATCACCAAATCTTGATAATAGTGGGAATCTTTCTTCAGCCCCATCTTGAATGCTTCTGTGGCTGTCGACATATCAAGATTGGGAATTTCCAGAACTTCTCTATTGAATCGATGGACATACTTCTTCAGAGGTCTTTGTAGGTTGCTGGGTCACGTTGTAGAGATCACTTGTCAACTTTTCAAATTGCTTACTGCATGAGAGTTGGTTGTAGAACATATTTATGAGTTGGGCAAAGGAACCAATTGAGCCTAGGGGCTGCCTAATCAACCGCTTGAGAGCTGGTCCAACCAAGGTCGACCCGAATCCTCTGCACAAACAAGCCTCTCTGAACTGAAATGGGATATGCACTATGTCCATCTTCTCTTGATAATAGGCAACAAGCTCCTCTGGATCTGTGCTGCCGTCATACAATTTCATGGATGGAACATTGAAACGCTTAAGGATGTCATGTCAAAATTTGCAATGGATGGGACAAACCGAGACTGATTATAGTAATTCTTCGACACTTGCTGGATTGGAGGGGTGATGCCTGGTACATTCATTATCAGCTCTCTAAGGTCCTGCGTCTGCTTGGCTAACGGATTTCCTACAAAAGGGTCAGCCACATGAATATGATTGAAAGTATTATTATTAAAAAGATTATTAGGCAAACTAGTGTTTTTTGCAGTTGGGGTAACAACGTTGTTGTCAACGAACGGCATGAAAGAGGTGAATCCGGTTGGGGGTGGTATCAACAAAGTGTCATTGGCGAAAGATCGCGACATCATCGATGATGTCGTCTAATGAGTCTGAGATGGGCCACCCATTGGAATGAATTCACTCTGAAATGGAGATCCTCTACTGGTTTCATAGCTGATGTTCCTTGCGCGCAATGGCGAGATATTACTGAGCTGGGATGCAATGAGCTTCCAGTCCTGCTGCATCTTGATCATAGCATTGGCCAACAACTTTGAGTTACTATCTTGGTTATCCAGTATCTGATTCAGCATAGTCAAGGCACTCTGGATGTCAGCGTCCACAGTGGAAGTTCCTGCCTTTTGGGTTGATGGCGAAGGTTGCATCATCTGAGGCTTTGTCTTAGGAGGTGGCGGCAATGGGGTTGTCTTGTCCCCAGACGATGGAGTAACGGCGACGCTCTTGCCGGTGGCGGAAACCTTCGGGTTGGTTGACAAGTTGAGTTCAGGAAATGATCCAAATAATCAATAGACCAAGGGCCCCTCAGTGGGCGCCAAACTGTTTTGGTAGAAAAAACAATCAATGTAGAATCTTGACAATGTAGTGTGTGGATTATATATCTTTAGGATGGAGCTATGGAATTTGATGTATATGGATGCTAAAATTATGAAATGCAATCAAGAACACAATGATATAACGAGAAAAGCCCTTGAGACAAATGATCTCGCCGGCATAAAACCTCGGGAGGTTAGGTCACCTTCCTTACCAAAGAATTCACTAAGTATTGTTTGGTTACAAGATGATTGAGAGCTATGGAGATTACAATGATAGTGTGATCAGTGTGTGCATGTATTTTTTCCCATATCTCCGAGAATAAATAGAACTCTAAACAAGATAACAAACTAATCCTAAAATCTTGGCCTCTCCTTCTAACGTCTCTTGACTAGGTCTCTTATCGTTTGATGGAAGAGTCTTGCGTGTTGGTTATGATGATGATGCCTCCGAGATTATCTCCATTTATCCATTGTAAATACAAACACAAATAATTAAGTATAAACAATAAACATTACGCAATACTTATAGTGAGCTAGGATGTCAACATGAAGGAACGTCTGAGGATGTCAACATGCTGAAAAAGTTCCTATAACACTCATCATATTTATCTTTCTCGATGTAGAAACACCCCTTAGCTTCTCAGAAGAACATGGTGTATTGTTCGAGGAATGTAAGGTTGTTGGGCAGCAATGGTCGTTTAGGGTGCTACAAAGCACTTCCAACCCCACCCTTAGATGTTTTGTGATGATGCCATAATATTGGGTCAAGATTGAATAACTGTCTTTTGAGTGATCTAACCCCCTGTTAACACAACACTAACTAGAACACCGTTAGAGACTGAGCCAGGTTTGATTTCGGATCAGACCCTCGGGTATGAGAATGACATCTTTGAGGAGTTATGAACTGAGAATAAGACTTTGAATGTCTTAATGTGTGTGTGTTATTAGGGTTATACAATGTATTTGGAAAGATCTCAACCGTTGGCCACATCTGTCTTATTTACCACATGTGGCAGGCTCTGATAGGTGTGTACGGTCAAAGAACACTATTATTGTAGAGGATGTCGTTGAAAGGACGAAGGACAAAGGAGTAGGTGACAGTTGGTTCGGCATCACAACACGAGTGATAGTCGCCTGGTGCTCCATTAAATGGGATAGAGATAGGTCTGCCAGTTAGTGTTAGATAATGTGTGGAGTCATGATCTACAGGATACGAACCGAGAGTCTGGGAAAGACCGAGATTTTGGTGGCCCCTTAACCGGTTTGGAGGATAAATTCGCATTAGAGCAATTTAAGGCCTGGTCTGGAGGGTCCGAGCTCATTAGTGGCCCTTACGCCAGATTATTTATGGTTGGGGGGGTGAGAAGCCATATATAGAGCTCGGTCTGCAAACTAGACGAATGCGCGTGCCAAAGTGTTATGATATTTTGTCGTAAGTCACGAACGGATAACTCTTAATGACATGTGGCAATACACGTGTGTTGCATTGGTGAGAGTTGGTAGAAGCATAGGGAAGGTTCCCTGATAAGAAAGAGTGGGCCCAATAGGATGTCGAACCGTTAGCGTGTGTCAGGTATGAATGGAATGTTATGCGATTTTTAAAGGCCGCCATAAATGCTAACTGCTATAAATTCGAAATTTAAATTCCACTAGTTTATCGAAATTTTGGTTGGGTGGCTCATCAATACGGGTCAACCCAATTGAGACTGAGCCTATAAATAGCAAAAAACCCCTTCCTTCACAATCTTTTATCACATGTTGCTTTTGATTTGAGCTTTTAGAGAGAGAATTTCCTTGAGCTTTTGGATATCTTTCTGAGTGTCTTAGTGATATTCATTAATCTTTCTATGCTTCTTTTTCGGGTCGTCTTCACATGTAGCCTTCTCGTTTTCTTATTTCTTTTGTCTTCTCTTTCCTCCGTCATAGCTGAACTCCCAGACCCACCTTTTGAGCTTGGAAGCAGTATTACCCCTGATGTATTTTTTGTTGACAAGAATTCGGGGGAATTATACCGTATGGTTGCTGGAGGGATGTGGGTTAGGCTTGCCTTTGCAACTTGAAGGAGTATGAAAATACTCCTAGATATTTCCGAATATCTTTGTGATTCTGATATTCATATTAGTTTATACTTAGTACATAAATAGATTACGAATAATTGTTAATATGTGTTGTTTAACAACTAACGGTTTGTATTTAGTTAACTGTTTTGTATTTTAGGAAATGTCTCAAGGAAGGAATGTCTTGGCGATAAGGAATGATGGGTGGATTGAGGGAAAGGATATATTCAAGGAAGGGATTGACTCCGTGTCAATCATGGACTCCTCTTCCACCTATAAAAAGAAGACCTCAACTTCTTCATAATCACCGATTTTCATCACAAGATATAGAGAGATAACAAGAGAGAAAATCCTTGAATATTTCATTATTGTATCTTGAATATCAGAAGTGTCTGAGCATTCAAGATTGTTTAGTGTTTTCATAAGTTCTTAGAGTAGAAATTCATTTGATCTCATTGTTTATTTCTCTTTTCATTTGTATTAGTTTGGTCTACAATCTTGTTATTCAAACAAGGTTGTTATTTTATGAAAAGGATTCCTGCAAGAATTTATTGTTTAAGTTTTAATTTCGCTGCATTTATATTCTGTTACTTAAGTTATTTTTTTGGAAATTTTCTGTTAAGTAAGTTGTGCTGACATTTGTGTGTACAACTGTACACACAAGTCAGTCCACATCTGGTTACAGTCCTAGCTACAATTCTTTCAATTGATATCAGAGCCTTCTCTCAACTCAACTGAGATCGATCCTTGAAAGTAGCCACAATGGATTGTCACCATAATCATAGCCATAATAAACCGCCTACTCTAAATGGTTAAAGCTATACAATTTGAAAGGCAAAAATGATTATGCACATTAAATATATTGATCATCGTGCTTGGGTTAGCCTTGTTAATGGCTACACTCCACCCACGATTGAACTTACCCCAGCCACATCTGAAGGCAAAGATGAGAGAAATTATGGGCCTAAGCCCATAGAAACTTGGACACTTGAGGAAATTGCACTTGCAAACTATAATGCCAAGGCCATGGGAGCAATCTCTGACCATGTGGATCCTCATATGTATAGTTTATTCTCTACTCAAACTGTTGCCAAAACCGCTTGGGACATTCTACAACTTCATTGTGAAGGACCGGCTAGTGTTAGGAAAACTAAGTTAAGAACTTTAATGACTAAGTTTGAAACTTTAAGGATTGGAGAAAATGAAACAATAAAAGAGTACTCTTCTAAGATCTTGGACATCTCTAATGAATCTTTTTCATTGGGAGAATCTATATCCAATGCAAGACTGATAAGCAAAGTACTAAGAACTCTCCCAAAAAAGTTTAATATGAAAATCTCTGTGATTGAGGAAACTCGGGATGTCCAAACTGTTGGACTTGATACCATCCTGGGTATTTTGACTAATTTTGAGTGAAATCTTGGGGTACAAGAGGCTAGCAGAGCAAACTCAATGGCTCTTGCGAGTGCTCTCAAGGTATCTCAGGATCTTGTGCAATTATCCAAGGATATTGATGAATCGAACCTAGGAGATGATGAGTGTGGTTTGATTACTCAAAAATTCAATAGCATGTTAAAAAAGAAACGGTTTTCTAAGTTTCCAAAATCAGAACACTCTACTCCATCCACGGTTGATTCATCAAAGAAGGAATTTGTTCCTAAAAGGCGTGCATCTGAAGGTGAAAAATCCATTGATTCTATTCAATACAGAGCTTGCAAAGGATTCGGTCCTTACACCAATGAGTGTGCTAACACACTTAAAAAGCGTGGAATGAGTTTCTCAGCGACCTTAAGTAATTCTGATGATGATGAACATATTGCAAACAACTCTATATGGCATTCATCTCAGGTCACATTGTCTGATAGTGATTCGGATGTAGAAGATGTGAAATATTCTGATCGCACAACTTACCACACAACTGACTACCAGACTGAAAACAATGTCTATACCTACTTGAACTCTTCTTCTGTTGGTGAAATTAACAATGATCCATCAGAAGAGGAGTGTGCTACCTATGAGGACTTACATAATACTTATGTTGAACTCCACACTGATTGGACTAAATGAATGGAGCAACTCAAAGTATTTAAATAGGAAAATGAGAAACTAACTGCAGAAAATTTCAAATTAAAATATGAAGTTGAGAGTTTGTCAAAAGAAAGTGATTCTCAAAAGGACTCCATATCCAAGTTAGAAGTTTTACTCATAAATAAAGATATGGAATGTGAAACTTTTAAATCTAATCTTGAGAAAGAAACAGAAACTCTAACAAAGCTAAACACTGGTAAAGCTAAGTTAGAAGAAATTTTAAAAATGGTAAATCAAGGAAAAGTAGGAGTTGGCTATGGAGATACCCTTTTTGTGAAAGAAGGAGAAAGCACTTCGCAAGTTCAAAAGGCAAAAAATACCTCCTCAAATAAATTTGTTCATAATGCTTTAAGCAAATAAAACAGTAAGAGGAGGTATGTATGTCACCATTGCTTCGCTCCAGGTCACATTCGACCATACTGTTACAAATTGAAACAGGAACTGGGTTTCAGAAATTTGTGTGGACACTTAGGCAGACAGTTGTGTGCACAACTGAACACACAACAACACTCACAACCCAAAGCTGGGAGAAAAATTGCCTGGGTAAGAAAGGAAACAATGAACTATCAGGTAGCTTTCACCTCTATTTAGAGCAGTGTGAAAGGGTCCTGGTATTTTGATAATGGCTATTTTCACCACATGACAGGAGCTCATGAAAATTTCAACGAGTACACACCATTCAAAGGTGGAAAAGTCAATTTTGGTGGAGGAGCTCAAGGTATAGTAATTGGCAAAGGTAGGTTGAATGTATCAGGTTTGCCTCATCTTCACAATGTCCTACATGTTGAAGGACTTACGACAAATCTCATAAGCATAAGTCAATTGTGTGATGATGACTTATTTGTTAAATTCGACAAGTCCAGTTGTGAAGTCTTTGATAATAAAAATGTGTGCATTTTAACTGGTATTCGATCCTCTGATAAATGCTACAAAGTTGGTAGCACTGTGTCATATTTTTCCACTAAAATGGATGAGACTACTATCTGGCACCAAAATCTTGGTCATGCCAGTAAAAGAAAAATCAGAGACTTAATTAACTTTGGGGCTGCAAAAGATTTGCCCAAACAGGACTTGAAGAAATTAAGTGTGTGTGGGTCATGTCAAAAAGGAAAAAAAACCAAAAAAATTCATAAAAAGGTTCAAAACTGTGGAACCTCAAGGTGTCTTGAATTGATCAACACTGACCTAATGGGTCCTATAGAGGTGGAAAGTTTGTCTAAAAAAAATATTGTTTTGTGTGTGTGAACGATTTTTCCAGATATACATGGGTAATCTTTTTAAGGAAAAAGTCCAACACCATTAATGAATTTAAAATTTGGTATAAAAAGGTCAAAAACTTATATGTTTTAAAAGCCATTAGAGTCAGATAAGATCATGGTACCGAATTTGAAAATACCACTTTTTCAGTTTTTTGCGATTTAAAGGGGATTACTCATGAGTTCTCAGCCCCAAAAACCCCTCAACAAAATGGGGTAGCGGAAAGGAAAAATCTCACATTACAAGAAATGTCTAGAGTAATGTTAAGCTCTAAAAATCTGTCCAAGAATTTTTGGGCAGAAGCTGTGAACACAGCATGTCATGTGGGGAATCGTGTCTTTCTAAGAATTGGAAGTACCATGACTCCCTATGAGATTCTACTTGGAAAGAAACCCACGGTAAAATACTTTCATGTTTTTTGGTGTATTTGTTACATCTTGAATGACCGTGAGTATCTCTCTAAGTTTGATTCTAAAAGTGACAAAGCCATCTTCATTGGTTACTCAACAAATAGTAGGGCATTTAGAGTTTATAATCTCAAAACCAAAACTTTCATGGAATCCATAAATGTTGTTTTTGATGATGCTACTGATCTTAATGTCAAAACTATTGAGGATGATATTACAGGTTGTACTTGGGAGCCAAAACTATTTAATGACGAATCTGAACCAGCAGAGGTGAATAAAACTGCAGAAAAGTCTGATGTGCAAACAGTTGTACAACCAGTTCTTCACACAACTGACAACACAAGTGGTCAAACAGCTGATGACCAACCTTCAGATTCTGAAACTGATGAAGAAGATGTATGTATAGAAAGGGACATACCCTCCAGAATACAGGGTAATCATCCCACATCCCAAGTCATAGGGGGAGTGGATGAAGGCATGAAAACACGAGGAAAAAGGGTCAATTACCGTGACCTTGCAGGTTTGTTATGTGTACAATCCGTGTACCATCAGGTAAGCACTTGCTATTTTGTTGCTAATTATGAGCCAAAGAATGTCATGGAAGCCTTGAAAGATGAAAACTGGATTAATGCCATGCAAGAGGAATTAATTCAGTTTGAGAAAAATGACATTTGGTTCTTAGTTCCTAGGCCTTCTCACGTCAATGTGATTGGGACCAAATGGATATTTAAGAATAAATCTGATGAACAGGGCAATATAATAAGGAACAAAGCACGTTTGGTGGCTCAGGGCTACACTCAAATGGAAGGGGTGGACTTTGATGAAACATTTGCCTCCGTAGCCCGCATTGAGTCTATCAGATTGATTCTAGCTATTGCTTGCTACTTGAAAATCACTCTACATCAGATGGATGTCAAGAGTGTGTTCCTAAATGGTGTTTTTAATGAGGAAGCTTTTGTTGAGCAACCTAAAGGGTTTGAGGAGCCCTCTAAACCAAATCATGTGTATAAGTTGAAAAAGGCGCTCTATGGTCTTAAACAATCCCCTCGAGCTTGGTATGGTAGACTAACTGAGCACATAATTCAACTTAGTTTTACAAAAGGATAGGTTGATAAGACTTTGTTTGTTTTGAAAAATAAAAAAGGCATGCTTGTTGCTCAAATTTATGTGGATGACATTGTTTTTGGTGCTACTACTAATGACTTACTTGAAATGTTTGTTAAAAGTATGACATCCGAATTCGAAATGAGCATGATTGGGGAACTGAAATTCTTTCTAGGCCTTCAAATTACTCAAACTAAAGAAGGAGTTTCAGTTTCACAATCCAAGTATGCTAAAAATTTGGTAAAGAAATTTGAACTTGAAAATACCTCACACCTGAAAACTCCTATGGGATCATCCCAAAAGCTTTATAAAGATGAAGAGGGTGAAAGTGTTGATCACACCCTCTACAGGAGTATGATAGGGAGCTTGCTGTACCTTACAGCTAGCAGACCTGACATAATGTTCAGTGTGTGTATTTGTGCTAGGTATCAAACTGACCCCAAAGTATCCCACTTGAAAGTTGTGAAACGTATTATAAGATATGTTGGGGGTACCACTCACTTGGGGTTAAGCTACACAAGAGATACCAACACAAATTTAGTGGGATTTAGTGATTCCGACTGGGCTGGGAATACAGATGATATAAAGAGCACCATTGGAGGGTGTTTCTATTTAGGGAATAATCTTGTGTCTTGGTTTAGTAAGAAACAAAACTGTGTTCTTTATCTACTGCTAAATCAGAATATGTGACAGTAGGTAGTTGTTGTACCCAATTGTTGTGGATGAACCAAATGATAAAGGATTATGGATTGAAAAGTGAAACCCTAACTGTATTTTGTGATAACATGAGTGCCAAGGATATTGCTAAGAATCCTGTTCAACACTCTCGTACAAAGCACATAGACATTAGGCACCACTTCATAAGAGATCTTGTTGAACAAAGAATTATTACTCTTGAACATGTTGGAACAACATATCAACTTGCTGATATATTTACCAAGGGTTTGGATTTTGAGAGATTTTCTTTCCTTAAGAATTCTCTCGGATTGTGTAATCACAGGTGACTGCACAACTGTGCAGACAATTGTCTGCATCTCTGTATAATTGTATGTTACAGAAAATACAAAAAAAAGGTAGTCTTAATTCCTGCATCCATTCATTGCACGATTATCTCTTGTGATCACTTGATTAGTTTTCTATATTAACACTACTTGACTCTTGAAAGTGAGACCCCTCTTAACTTGGTGATAAAAATCCCTAGTTAAAATTTTCTTTTGATATCTATCATGGAGTGGGTGTCTAATCTAAGGACACTGAGAAAAACATGCTGCCTCCATTTAGTTTGAAGCTTCCACTCATGTGTGCTCAATGCAAATGTCTTATTGTTGCATCACTTGGGATAAAAATTTGGGCAAGCACTATGGTGCGAGAGTGAATAGCTCCTTCTCAGTGACTGATTCAATTCCTAATATAGAGACATTCTAGAGGCTACATGATTGAGGGTTATCTCATCAATTTCTTGTTGTTCAAGTTATGCCAATATGTAATCTAATCATACCATGTTACAATTTATTGAGATTAAAATCTTTATGGTGTATGCATGGTTCCTCATTCTAGGCATTTCTTAAATCTAGGTCATTCGAAATTCTTGGTAAATATATGATCAAATTTTTGTTTGTTACTTATGTTTCTTGACCTAATACTTCTATTGTGTTCAATGATAATCTTATGCTGGGGTATTTGAGATGTTCTTGTTGTCAAAGAAGACGGTAGGGAGGTTGATCAATCAAGGAAAGGTTCCATTTTTGATTAAGGAAAGCAAATCATGTCACAAAATATGGTAAGATGTTCCATTTTTTGATCTCTAATCCTTTGTATTTTTGGAATATCAAAAGGGTAACCAGCTCCTACCATCACACGGATTGCCTTTCCTTCTCCATCTTGTATTTCTATTTCTAAGGTATGTGATCATTGTATCTCATTAATTGTTGTGCTTTAAAGGTTGTTCAAACAAGTCTAATCACACATCTCCTCACAACTCTCCTCTCCTTCTCTCTCTCTACCTCCTATTTTCCTCTCTCCTCTAATCAGGTGCAGTTAAGCTCCATGGCATCTTCGTCGTCTTCAAAAGCACTGGCAACCTACAAATGGAAAGCCACAGTGGATGATTTGATCAATGACCCACAGTCAGTCTGCTATGTGGATTTAAGAAACCTAGGCCAATAAGATACGGCCATTGATGTGGAAAATCAGTATGTTCTAGCGGCAGTACAGGCTACCCGTCAACCACCACTACCAGGAACCTGGCATTCTCACCGCCTGATCGATTTGGGTAAATCTGCCCTCTTTCGAGGTCCAAAGGCTACTGCTAAGCCAAAGAGAAACCCTAAGGCAAATCCATCCACTGGTGCAAGGCGGAAATTGATACTACATGATTCTTCTGATGAGGAATAAATCCCTCAAGAATCGTCCCCAACTGCTTGTTTCAACGAGGACGACCAGCCTCTTGTAACCCTAATCAAGAAGAAAACTCCAGTAAAAAAGGTCTCTGTTCTGGCTAGGGTTCAGGCGACATCTCTGGTTAGGGTTCAAAAGAAATTCCGACATCAATTCAGGGGGAGAGCAGCCCTAGACGTCAAACAAGAAGTTCCACAAAAACTCAGGATGCTCCGGCATTAACAGAGGAAGGGAAGGGTCATCGTCACAGTTTGATGATTCCAGCGATGCCACTGACTCTCTAGGCACGGAAGATACAGTCAGTGACTCTGAGATTTTAAGCAAAAAGAAGCCCAGGCAAGATCCTCTTGTGCAATCAACTGCACTGGCAGTTGTGCACACAACTGCTCTCTCAACTGCATAAGCAAGCGGCAGTTCTATTTCCAAATCCTCCTCCAAAACAAGTAAGGCTTCTATTCGTGTTCCTATCTCTTCATATAATCTGGATTACAAACACAACTCCCTGTTCTATACGCCTGAGGATGAGAGTCGTTTCTCAACCAACTTTCATAGGACATTTGTTGTTGAAAAAAATAGGAATATGGAGGTGTTTGAGAAACTTGGGCTGGTTGATTTTTTCACTGAGAGATATCTGGACAACTCTTTAGACTTCCCAACCCCCTATTCCAGATCTCTGGTGTTGGAATTCTTTGCCAACCTAAGCCGTGATGTTGGTAGTGATAGGCCCCCAAACTTTGGAAAGGTGTTTGTCAGGGATCAAGTGTTTGATTTCAGTACATCCAGAATTAACGAATTCCTTGGAACCTTTGAATTTCCTCTTGATTGACTATCCTTTGATTTTGATAAGGAGGTTAGAACTGTAACTGGGGGAAAGGTTCCAAAATGGATAGCTGGGTTTAGGATAACTCTTTTGTCCAAAACTTTTGTGTTTCTACACCACATTATGAGGACCAACTGGCTGCCCACCTCCAACTCCTCCTCGGTCACCAAAGGTCAAATCATATTTCTGTACAGAGTTGGGGAAAATAAATTCAATCTAGGTAAGGCAATCTTTGACATAGTGCTAAGATTTGCTGAGAGTTCAAATACCTCTTATGCCTTCCCATACCCCAGTTTAATCTATGCCATTCTGAAAGACCAAGGAGTAGAGGATATCCCTGGTGAGATACTGACCATCATTGCCGAACAGTTTAAGATTCCCAAAACCATGAATGATCTGTCCAGAATTAATGATCTGGCCAAGTTTGGTGTTGTTCCTCCTCCCTCAGCTTCTGTGCAGCCAACTGCTCCACCAGCTGTGCACACAACTGTGCACACAACTACTGCACCCTCAGACTCAACTGCCATCCATGCTCAGATAGATCTGTTCAGAGCCCAGATCACATATCATAATGCTGAGATTGACGCCAAGAATATTCTGATCGCTGGGTTAGAAAAGAGTATAGCTGATTTAGAAGAAGCTCTTTCTGGTTCAGTTCAAAAAGGGGGATATATATCGACTGCAGGGGGAGCTACATCAGCCACATAAGCTACAAAGAATGTTGAATATGACTTGACGTTTTATATTGAAGAAGATGTCGATGACGCTGTTAATTCTGCTGCCAACACGGATTTTGAGACAGATAATTTGGGTGAAGACATTTATCAAGACATTTGAAAACATTAGTTTTTATTTTGGTTTGTAATAACTTTAAATTCCGAATTCCTAGTAGCTAAATATTAATAATGTTTTTTTTAGACATAACAATTTGTTTTGCAGGATTTTGATCAGAACCACAAAGATAGGGGGAGATTGAAGGAGTATGAAAATACTCCTAGATATTTCTGAATATCTTTGTGATTCTGATATTCGTATTATTATATACTTAGTACATAAATAGATTAGGAATAATTGTTAATATGTGTTGTCTAACAACTAAAGGTTTGTATTTAGTTAAATGTTTTGTATTTTAGGAAATGTCTCAAGGAAGAAAAGTCTTGGCGATAAGGAATGATGGGCGGATTGAGGGTAAGGATATATTCAAGGAAGGGATTGACTCCGTGTCAATCATGGACTCCTCTTCCGCCTATAAAAAGAAGACCTCGTCTTCTTCACAATCACCAATTTTCATCACAAGATATAGAGAGATAACAAGAGAGAATATCCTTGAGTATTTCATTATTGTATCTTGAAGATCAGAAGTGTCTGAGCATTCAAGATTGTTTAGTGTTTTCATATGTTCTTAGAGTAGAACTTCGTTTGATCTTTAGTTGTTTATTTCCCTTTTCATTTGTATTCGTTTGTTCTACAATCTTGTTATTCAAACAAGGTTGTTATTTTATGAAAAGGATTCCAGCAAGAATTTCTTGCTGAAGTTTTAATTCCGCTGCATTTATATTCTGTTACTTACGTTATTTTTCTGGAAATTTTCTGTTAAGTAAGTTGTGCTGACACTTGTGTGCACAACTGTACACACATGTCAGTCCACATCTGGTTACAGTCCTAGCTACAATTATTTCACAACTTATAGGTATTTGGACACCAAATACAACTGGACAAACTGGGTCCTACCCCGATTCTGGGAACCTCAAAGAAAGGTATATGTTAATGGACCAATGCAAACAATAGGAGATGTTTCTAGGTAATTTTGTAATGGGTGTGTTGTGTAGATTTCCAGGTTCCGTTGACATGGTGAAGAATGCCAGGGATTTGGTGATAGGGCTAGGCGCAATCCCAGGTAAGGACGTTGAGGTACTGATTGGGATAGGGTTGAATTTTTGGATGGGGAGGAGGATGTGGCTCATGCGGCCCTTTTGGATCCTGAGGTTCCTTTGGCCCCAGTAGTGCCAACGGGCCAGCCCAGCACAGTCATTGTGTTGAGTAGTAGAGAGGGGTCTCCAGTGAGGGAAGGAGATGAGATCGTGATGGAGGAGAATTCGTATAAGGGAGACTCTATTTCTGTCGATGAAAAATCAGGGGATGAGGAGAAGGATGACTCCGAGACATCTGACAGTTATGTTGAGTAGTAGAGAGGGGTCTCTAGTGAGGGAAGGATATGAGATCGTGATTGGGGAGAATTCGTAAAAGGGAGACTCTATTTCTTTAGATGAAAAATCAGGGGATGAGGAGACGGATGACTCCGAGACTTTCGAGGAATATAGAGAGATTCTGGAGAGGATGGCTGTTGATACCGATCAAAAAGCAGAGAAGATCGTGAATACTCTCCCTGATGGTAACAACATAGTTATTTCTCATGAGCAAATTCAAATCGGTGCCTCGATTTCTGAAACCGCGCTTTTTACTCATATCCTTAATAAAAAATACACAGGTCGCAGAAGAACTTCTTTGGACGATCCGGCAGAAAACTTTAATATTAACAGGGACGTTTAATATATTCCCCTGAAAGGTGATCAAACTCATCCTGAAACCGATTTTGACGTGCGAGATGAAAAGCGAGAGTGTGTCTTTTTCGGGTCCCAATTTGAAAATGGCCTTAGACTGCCCTTGGACCCCTTCATTGTTGAGTTTTTGAACTTTAATAAATGCCTACCTATGCACCTTACTCCCTATATTGTTAGGTCCCTTGTTTCCTGTATAGTAGTGAGTCGAGTGTTAGGTTTTAAACCAGCCCTTGCGGGCTTATATATCTATTACACCAATAAAATAACTAATGGAAACCTCAGCCTAAAAATCAAGTATAATTCTCCTAAAGCTTTCTCTTCCCTCTCCCCCAAATAATAAATTTACCAATGGAACCAAAAATAGATTTTTGTGATAACCAATAGTTTGGGTGGAACTTTTTGAAGCTCGACGGTGTTATGCTTTTGAGGGTTGCTTCTAACAACTATCATAACTCTGAGGATGCCCTGGAATTTAAAACCGCAATAGATACCTATTTGGGTAGGTTCTTGGGTGAAAAAGTTGATGCGATTCTTGACATCTCTGCCATTATTAAAAATGATACCCTGTTGATATACGCCGGAGTGGCCCCTTTAAGAGATGAACTAATTGTGGAACCCTGCGTGGAGATTGATTCTACTCTTTGCAATCTAGACTGGAGGGTTCATGATTTTTTTTTATTTCGAATGAAAGTGTGGTACCTATAGGATGGGCGTGATCTATGAAGAGCCCGAATGGATTGGTCTCTGCTTGATTCATCATTTATTCTTTTTGCTTTGCCCTTTTTTAAGATTGCTCCATATGTTTTGATTCTATCATGATTTTTTTTCTTCTTTCAGAACCTGAATATCCTTCAATGGTTCAAAAAGTTTTGCTTCTGAACACAAGGCTGCCAGTTGGAGAAGCAATTTGTGGCCAAATATGGGGCTTTAGGAAATTCTGATGAGCCTGATGTATCACTCCATGTGGCCAAACGGGTTACCGGAGTCTCTTTGGCCGCTGGTCGCGGTTATCTCTGAACTGGGGAGCTTCCCCGAACGGAATCCGTGGGTAGGGGACGCGGAGGAGAAGGCAGTCTTTCCTTCCTTTGTGAGTAGTTTATAGGTTCCTTCTTTTATGATTTGAGTGACTTGGTAGGGACTTTCCCACTTCGGGGAGAGCTTGTGGAATCCAGGTTGTGCTCCTTGAAATTCAATGTTTCTTAGAACCCAATCTCCAACGTAAAAACTTCTTTTGTTGACCCTTTTGTCATGGTGTTTCTTTGCTTTTGTTTGTAGTTGACCATTTTCTCTCTTGCTCTTATTCGTTTTTCTTCTAAGTCATCCAGATCGCACCTTCTTTGATGGTGTCATACTCTCCTTTAATTTGATTTACCACAAGCTGGGAGTCACTATTGATTTCTAAGCTTGGTATCCCCATGTCCCTGGCTAATTCGAGTCCGCCAACTAGTGCCTCATACTCGACCTGGTTGTTTGAAGTCTCGAACTTGAATCTTAATGCTATCTCAAACATTTCTCTACATGGTGCAAGCAGAAGTAAACCCGAGCCACTGACCAACTTACTTGCCGATCCGTCTATGAACATGGTCCATATTTCTTCTAGACATTCCTTAGGGATTGCATTTTCTTTTTCTTTCTTTTGACCTTTAGCTTTCACCCTTTTCCTTTGGCCTAAATCGTTGTCTGCTAACTTGAACGATGATTCTGCCACAAAATCCGTCAAGGCTTGAGCTTTGATTGTCCTTCATGACGATTAAGTGTTTTGGAATTCAGTGAGCTCTATGGATCAAACTACCATTACCACATGGATAACCATCTGGGGTATGATATTTCTCTGATTATCCCCGATTTGAGTAGTGAATGAAATAAAAGTGACGGGCCAGGCCTAATGTATAAAGCCTAACATTTTGATCATTCTAAAGGTACAATTAATGAGTGGGCCTACCCAGTTGTTACAACTCTATCGGCCCAACGGTATAGATTAGTCGACCAAGCTCATTGTCCGACCTTCATTGGTCCCGACCTAGCTTCGTCCAACTTACGATCTCCTACTTGAACAGTATCTGCCTAGCCAAGGCACGAGGTTAGGTCGGCCTCGTATACTCAGACGACCCTGACCAAACAAACACGTGCGTCTATCCATGATTTTATTAGTAACCGTCTCCTACAATCACGGAGACCATTATACCATCATTATCTCCGCGATCCAAGGGATTCATAATGATCCTACGGCACCACTATATACACCATACTACATCCAACGTAAAAGGGTAATGTCAACTTCACTTATTGAGATTTAAGTCATTTAATACAGTTTATTATGAACTTAACACTATATTTCATCATCACGCCGGAGGGTCTTAGCCGGAGACAATCTCGGCTAATAAATTTTTTGTGGTTTCAGGTCACAATTGCTGGATTATAACCTATAGCTGGACTAAGGCTGATCCGGATCATTTCCTGCATCATTAGTTTGGTTCCATTAACGGGAACGAAAACACTAGACCTTGAAACCTTGCATAATCACAGACATGGTATCCGATGGACATACCGCTACTACCTCCAGTGAACCAATTAATGAGAATGTTGGGATAGGAATGCAGAATAGAAGGAGGGACAAGAGGCCATGCCTAACCAAGGAGTAAGCCAGCCGGCTAAAAGGATCCAAACGGGTCGAACAACAGCAGGCGACATTCCAGGTCCCTCAGTTTCTCACCTTAGTAGGAAGGAGATCTTGCTAGAATGAGCTAGACTGCTGCAGAGTCTGCTCGAGGTGCAAAATGAGTTGCTCGAGCTACCAGAGTCTCCTAAAAAGGACGACAGAAGATCACAAAGGGTAGCTCCTTCTTTTACCTCACATAGGAGGGCCAACGGGGGCCCAGGCCATTCGGGGAAGAGAGGAGAGAGGATAGGCCTCTTCCTACCCACATCTTTGTGGAATGGACTGGCGACCTAAGAGATAGGCTCAACCTACAAAGGGTGCAAGAGGCCGACTCAGCCTAGAGAAGGCAGCTCGAGGCTGATAGAGCTCAGCGTAGGTCACCTCCCAGGGGAGATCGATTGCTTCACAAGAGAGATAGAAGAGAAAGAACTCCCCCAAGGAATGAGATACAAAGGAATCACTCTAGGAGGGAGCACCATAAGGAGGAGAGACAGAAGTCTAATTCTATCTCCCATCAAAGAGATGACCTGGATAAGGAGCTTCTCAATCTGAAATGGAGCTTAGATGACATGGAGGTGTAAGTACGCCAATCCAATTCGCAACCTTTTAGATGCATTTTAATATAATAAAACTGCATTAAAGGGCGTTTTGGTAAATTCCCGGCCTATCCCGAGACTTCCGGAAACGTTCCATGAGTTTCCCGCGAAGGAAGTACCTATTGGTACATTATTAATGCCAAAGGACCCCTTGGGAATAAAACCTGTTGGACCTTTTGGGTATTTTCCCGGAATGTTCCAGAAACTGGTTTTTGGCGCCAAAAGCGGTTGAGCCACCTTGTGTGACGCGACATCTTGAGGCATGGAAAGAGGACGCGTAAGGTCGTGCGACACACTAAGGCAGCCAACTGCAGCCTATAAATAAGACCCTCCCCCTCTCATAAAAGGATCCCAACTTGTGCCTACCGTTACTCGCAGATTTGCAACAGTAACGAACCTCTCCAAACACAAACCTCTCTCTCTCCTACCTTCAACCTACCCAATTCCTCCCTTCCAAACCCAATTCTCAATCCACACCAATTGACTTCCCCTTGCCTTAATCCTTCCAGATCAGAGGTGAAGAATTGAAGGGTTCTATATCTGACTGGATATAGAATTCGTGGAAGCATCAAGGGTAACGATTCCCTAACTCTCTCTCTCTCTCTCTCTTGCTTAATTTCTATTAATTCTAGCATTTAATTTTGTTTGGATTCAGTAATCAGATCCTAGCTATCTGGATTACTGAATCCCAATCGCAATCTCTCTGTTTAATCTGAATAATCAGTGCAATTGAGCTTATATTGTTGATCATTTGATTGGATTTGGTGTTTGAACCCCAAGGGGGTGTGGATCTACTCATATCCACACTCCCGGGGTCGATTTAGTGTTGTTTCTGTTTTCCATTCGTAATTCAGCTAATTGATTAGATCTGTATAGCTTCTGTTGATTCTGTGTTCATCTTGTTCAGTTTCTGCAGATGGCTCATATGTGTCACGCGACACCTTCGTCTCCAAGTGATCCTGTGTCACGCGACACCTGTGGTCACTGATGCGATGTGTCATGCGACATACATGACCCATCTGCAGAGACCCTTTTTTCCTTTGTAATCTGTTTTAGATTGTTTGTATCAGGGATGTGGCCTCCCTAAATAATGGGCTCACAATATGTAATTCTCGTTCCATAATTAATAAGATGCATTTTATCACACTTTGTTTATTATCAATATTTGCACACACTTTGGATTTACTTGGATGTTTCTGATTGAAAGACTCGTCTACGGACGAGGCGTGTTGGGTGAACTCTCGGTTCTTCCCAACACGTAACCTGACCTCCGAACTCATGTTTTCTCTCTAAACAAAAGGTTTTCAATGTTTCCTCTTAAAACGGCGTGGTAACTCCTTCTTTTCATTTAAACCAAAAATCCATATTTTTTCGGGCGAGCGCACATTCAGTGGCGACTCTGCTGGGGATAGTCTCCCTTAATCTCCCTTAATCTGATGTTTGGAGGTAAAGAGATGATGGTAGAGTTTCAGGTTATAGACATTCCTGTTACATTCTCAGCATTATTGGGTAGACCCTGGATCCACGAGATTGGAGCCGTAGCTTCCACGCTTCACCAATGTTTAAAGTTTGTGCAGGAAGGGGTGCTGACAACCATCTATGGTGACAGTGTTACGATCGGAGAAACCAGCGCAAATACCTTACCAGTAATGGAGATCAAACTCGACCAAGAAAATCCAATGCTCAGCGGATTCACAATTGAGAAGACTAAGGGGCAAGTCTGTACCATAGATCTGACGACATCTTCAGACAAGATTCCTCCTGTGTTGAAAATACTAAGAGGTATGAGCTATATCCCTCGGGTTCTGGGTCTGGGAAAACGCCAACAGGGACCGTGTAGGCTTGTCCGCCAGCAGCCTAAGAGAAATAGGCAAGGTCCGGGGTATGCCGTGACTAAGGAAGATAAGGTGTATGACAAATCCGAGGCTTTCAAAGAAAAGATGACCTCGGCAGCCTCAGAAAGTACAAGAAGCCCGAAATGTGCCCGTACATTTGGTCTCTCGAATAAGCACTTTGTCGAGAGGATGGGGATATGTTTGTTTGTCCCGAGCCAAGGCCGATTCCAAATGAAGAAAGAATGAAGACGATCCAGGTTCGCCAATAGCAAGAATCCGGTGAAAGAAATGTTTGATAGTTTGCCCAAAAGGCAAGGTGTGACCGCCACCTACGAGAGCACCTACCACTTCGGGGACCCGAATATGAGAATCGCTTGAAAAGCTTGTTCGGATGAGCCCACAATATGTAAAATTCACGGTGCCGACCCCCGCAGATATTGATGGGGAGTTGGCATTTATTTGAAGAGCAAAGGGCCGTCGTGAGCCCTGGAAGCGGTACGTCTTTGGCGTAAATGAGAGATGGTGCTAAGGAGCCGAATGATCTGATTGACTTTTCCTCTGACAGTGAGGTGGTAGCTATGCTAGAATTCGAGAAAGAATCTGCTGTGGAACTAGTCAAGCTGGAGACTGCCGCAGAAGGACCGTTGCAGAATTGGACTTCGTTCCGGGGACCGGTCGCCGACAGGGAGACTATGATTGAAAAGCTAGGGCTCAAACCTCGTCCTTGTCCCTCCAAGTCTAAATTCATCCCATGTGTCTTGAGTCAGTCTCCCAAGTCTCTTGTCATAGAATTTGAGTCTTCTGACCGGTCTAATGTCTTGTAAACACTGTATTCCCCTTTGCTTTGAATAAAGTGGTTGATCTTTCTGAATACCCCGTGATTGCCAATCTAACAATTGAATGCTTAACAAAAAATAATCATCAAGATTTAAAAATAATTAAGCCTAATTCAATTGAAGATAATGCAGACTTAATCGATGAACAATTTTTAGAAAAAGATTCAAAACAGGCTTGCGAACAAAAGGAAAGTCGGGCCCAAGCTGCCGATGAGGTATTAACAACAAATGAACCCGGGAACAAACCAAGAACCCAAAGAAACGCAGATTGGTAGCTTCTTCTCCTGAGATGAGCGGGTCGCTTTGATTGAGTTGCTCAAAGAATTCATGGATGTGTTCGCTTGGTCCTACAAAGATATGCCTGGCCGGATGCTTCTATTATGGAACACCGAATACCCGTGGATCCAGAAATTAAGCCAGTCAAGCATAAATTGAGGCGGATAAAACCTGAATGGTCCTTACAAGTGAAAGAAGAAATTGAAAAGCTCCTACGGGTAGGCTTCATCAAAGTAATTGAATATCCAACTTGGTTGGCAAACATTGTAACAGTCACCAAAGCAAATGTAAAGGTTCGAGTTTGCGTGGATTTCCGAGACCTCAATAAGGCTAGTCCTAAAGATGACTTCCCTTGCCCAACATTGATATGCTAGTGGATGCAACCGCGAACTTTGAGGTCAAGTCTTTCGTTGATGGTTTTGCGGGTTACAACCAGATTAAGATGGTCAAGAGGATCAAGACAAGACGGCATTTACAACTCCGTGGGGTACTTATTGTTACACAAGCAATGCCATTTGGTTTGAAGAACGCCGGGCTACTTATCAAAGAGCAAACTACTACCCTTTTCCACGACATGATCCACAGAGAGATTGAAGTGTATGTAGATGACATGATTATTCATTCGAAAGGGTCGACGGACAAAGCACTTCATTGATTTGAGGAAATTCTTTAACAGTACTCCGAGAGCACTCCATGAGACTCGAACCCAGCCAAGTGTACATTTGGGGTTATTCGAGGTAAAGTTCTCGGGATACATGGTCACCGAGCGCGGCATTGAAATAGATCCCGTGAAGGTTAAGGCAATCATTGAAATGAAGCCACCCGTAACCGTCTCTCAAGTAAAAGAATTCATGGGTCGCCCGCAATACATCGCCAGGTTCGTCAACCAATTGACCACCATATGTGAGCCGATCTTCAAGCCGCTAAAGAAGAACCAGAAGTGGTTTGGAACGAGGAATGCCGCCTAGCTTTTGAGAGGATCAAAGCCTATCTCGTCAATCCTCCTATTCTCTCGCCCACCTCACTGAGACAAGCCTTTACTTCTATATCTCGATGGGCCACAGCATACGCCCACCGGGGCTATGCTAGCACAAGAAAAGAAGGATTCAAAGATTGAGAATGCCATTTATTTCGTCACCGTAAATTCCAAGGGAGTGAAGTGAATTACTCGCCCTCGAGAAAACTTGCGCAGCCTTTGGTATGGGTGGTCGGAAAGCTAAAACACTATATGCTATCCCACACCGTACACTTAGTCTCCAAGATGGACCCGATCGTATATCTATTCCAAGGTGACAGAGGAAACATCTCCACCAGGTTGGCAAAATGGACTTTCTTCTTGGCGTAATTCGACATCAAATATGTGATCCGTAAATCAATAAAAGGACAAGCATTAGCACTGGGCTTGGTGAATTCCCAAGACAAGATCAAGGGCCGGATCTCCAATTTCCTGATGAAGGGATCCTCGCTATAGAAAGCGGAAACAAGTGGCGCTTATTCTTTGATGGAGCAGCCTAACAAGAAAGGAAATGGCATTGGGATGGTTTTAATAGACCCAAACGACATGCATACTTCCATAGCAATCAAGTTGAATTTCTCGGTTACTAACAATGCAAATTGAGTACGAAGCTTGCATAGCCGGTCTAGAAGCCGCCCTTGAGCGACATATGGAAGAATTGGAAGTGTTCGGTGATTCCCAATTGATAATCAACCGTGCCGCCAACAAATGGAAAATTATAGACCCATGCCTCCGTAAGTACCATGCTTACATCGCGTAACTCGTCGGCCAATTCAAGGAAGTATCATTCCAGCTTCTTACCGCGAGACAAGAACAGATTCGCATGCTCGGCTACCTTAGCCTCTTTGGTGGAAATCCCTTAAGGTAAATCAATCAAGCCATTCAGTGGTCGGTAGAAGAGAAAATCTTGCATATTGTTGTGAGATTGAGATCGAGACTGCCGCTGAACCGTGGTACAATCCGTATCTTTCAATACCTCAAGTATGGGGAAGCATCCTTTCCTATAGACCAAGAAGGAGACTCAAAAGAGTACATGCCAAGAGCTTGCAGGCCCTAAAGAGACTCACAAGACAATATGTCATACTCGGCAATGAATTATGGAAGAAAAGGGAAGGTTGTCCGCTCCTACTCAGACGCAAAGAAAAGGCTCAAAGAGTAATGGAAGACGTTCACAACGCCGCCTCGCGGACCTCATATGAACGCTCGATCTCTCATGCATAGCATCATCAGCCGGGTTACTTCGGATCACTATGGAGACAGATTGCATCCATTTTGTGCGGACTTGTGATAAATGCCAGCGATTCTCCAATATGAACCACATCCCTCCTCACGACTTATACTATATGACAACTCCGTGGCCTTTCGCAACATGGGGTATTGATGTCATTGGGAAGATTTCTCCGCCTGGGAGCAATGGGCATGCATTTGTATTAGTGGCCGTGGATTACTTCACAAAATGGGTAGAAGCTGCGTCTTATAAAGTGCTCACCGCCAAGAAAGTTGCCCGATTCATAAAAGAGCAGATTTTCTGTCGCTATGGAGTCCCAAACGAGATTATTTCTGACAATGGAACCCATTTTGAGGGAGAAACCGATCGGTTGCTCACCGAATACCGAGTCAAATGCCATAAATCTTCACCATACAAAGCCATGCATAAACGGCGCCGTTGAAGCTGCCAATAAGAATTTGGAGAGAATTATAAAGAAGATGGCCGAGCGAGGACGAGATTGGCCGGAAAAGCTGCATTTAGCATTATGGGGCTATCGCACTTCAATCCGATCTGCCACCGGCACAACCCCATACGCTCTGACCTACGGAATGGAGGCCGTCATGCCTATTGAGTTAGAGATTCCTTCCCTCAGGGTTTTGCTCGAGAATGAGGTGAACGAGATCGAATGGCTCCAAAGTCGATATAATGAGCTGGCTCTGCTAGATGAACGAAGACTAAAAGCCATGGAGCATAACATCAGGCATACCGTAGAAGAATGGCCCGTGCTTTTGATAAGAAAGTGAAACCTGTGGATATCAAAGTCGGTGATCTCGGTTCTTAAGATGAAGCCCTCAAATCGGAGCAAGCAAGGCGTTGGGCAAGTGGGCACCCATTTGGGTTGGACCATTTTTAGTAAAGAAAGTATTCTCCTGAGGAGCTATGCACTGCCGACTTGGATGGCAACCCATTTACGCACCCCGTCAACGGCGACAAGTTGCGGAGGTATTTTGTATGATCGAGTCTTTCCCCCTCTAAAAAAATAAATAAATAAAAAAATAAAATAAAAAGAGTGATAAATAAAGGCACAACAAAATTGTCCCGCATGAGACCGAAAACCTCTCAAAAGGCAACATGCAAAAATAAGGGACGCGCCCGGTGCTAAAGAACATACCCAACTAGACTCGAAAACCCAAAAGAGGGCGGTCTAGGTAAAAACAGGTTGCACCATTTCCCCCTTCTATCTTCCCCTTTCTTAAACACTAAAGTCAATTGAGTCGAACTACGGAGACCTGAGCCCCTTAGTTCTCTTACAAAAGGGGAACGTAGGCAACCACTTGTGGTTCGGTCTAAAACTGCTGCAAAAATCTCTCTTTCTACCAAAATGCGTTTTGATTATAGTCCCAAGGATTTTCAAAGGATCATTTTGAGTTAATATTCTTTTTGATGAGTTCAAGCACGGCCTACCTTTTGACTCAAAAAGCCTGTTACGAATAAAAGAAAACATTGATAACATCTATTCTGTCTGCATTAAGTAATCAAAGGGTACTCAGTTTCCATACAGATAATTCCTACTCTCAAAACATAAAGCAAAAGAGTCTCGAGTCTCTCAAAATAAAAGGAAAATGTGTGTCTAGAGGCTCGTCCCCGCTCCCGAATTCGCTCCTCTATCCTTCCTCTTTCTCGGTCCCCGGGAGGTCTTTGGCTTAGGAATATCAAACAAGTCAGTTTGAGCCCGTCCCAATTCAGGAATAACTCGCACCGGCGGTTCAATCAGACCAGTCTCCCTCAAGGCAGCCCTAGCAATCCTCTCTTGCCGCAATGCCTCTCTGCGAGCTCTCATCTCTGGATCATTTCTTAAAGCAGCCCTCCGGATCTCTTGCCTCTCATAGTCATCAGCAGCATCGCCGGTAACATTGTCTGGGTTTCCCCGTGCCTCTATATCTCTGAGAGTTCGACTGGACGGATAGTCTGCTCCCAAGTATTCCCGGCGGCGAGTCTCTATAGCTAGCTGCACAGAACCCTGATGCTCCTCATACCAATCCAGATACTCTGTGGTCAGAAATGTAAATCCTCTAGACTGCCGAAGGAGCACACGAGTGGGAAGAAAGCCCTCCAGAAAAGATCTGCTAAAAACCGTATAGCACTCGGGGCTCGGCCATGGACATCGGAACAAGATCGGCCACCGCCTCTCCTCAAAGCTCGGATGATCTCGCCGAGGGTACCTATACCTGCTCGCTCACCGATGGGACACGTAAAGAGGATACATGCAAACCAGGCAACCGGACTACTACTGATCCATCCTGAATATCTCTCATGGTCTGTATATTCCAGGCAGAAATCCAAAAGCTCAGATCAGTGGTCTCGTACCGTGACAACCTCATCTGCCAACTATCAGCAACCTCGTCCCTCACCAGCCTGCGTGGCCGAGTCACCCAGGGCATTGCCGTTCGACCTTCTGGTAATGGCCCAATCAGGTGTAACCTCTCAAAGAACCACAGAGATAATAAGTTGGGGCTGCCTGCTCCCATGAAGTCTGATCCCCCTGCTAGCCTATCAATACCGTGATAAGTCTCAGCCAGCAACAGTGGTACAACATCCATCTCCCCTTGGCCAGAGCGAATTTGATGAGAATCTATACCCCGGTCACCCCTCATTTGCCTAACAATCTCCAACAAAGTGCTTGAGCAGACCCCGGCATATCTGCAAAAATAGTAAGCCGACAGTGTGAGCAGCATAAACATATCCAGAGAGGTAGAAAGGTCAAACAGCTCAGGACGGGACAGACGAAACCTAGCCATCCGGGTCAAATCTATGGACCCATCAAACAGAATCATAGGCAATACCTGATCCGCAGGCAGAGATAAAAAGTCAGATAACTGCTCCTCAATCAGCCGACTGTCTCGGGGGAATGCTACAGTAGCCGCCTTACCCAAGCCTGTCAACGCCCTAAAGTCTTCCATAGTTGGGGTCAGATGATTGTATGACAAAGAGAACACGTGGCGCTCGGAATCCCAGAAGTAGGATGCAACCCGAAGCAAATCCCAGTCAACCCTCCAATCTTTCAAGGACCAAATGCAAGGCATACTGTACCGCTTATCGATAATATTTCTATGATGCCTCAGATGAAATCCCCAAATTTCGATGAAGTCCCGATGAAATTGATACTCCCGGGAAGCAACCTCCTTGCTATGATGTTCCATTGCAGCCAAAAGTATCAGTCTTGACCAAAGGAATCGCTTATCTGCCAAATAAGGGCTGCTGGGTTTCTCTACTAAGAAGACAGTGTCTGCAGAATGAAGCCTGGACCGACTTTGAAAGAGCTGTTGCGAGCCTCCCTCAGTCGTGCGACAGAACAGACATAACAGACATAACATGTCGGGCGACATACTTTGGCTGATGACAGACAGTGTGGAAAAGCCTGCAGTGGTTACCCCAGAGCATTTTCCGACTCGCCGTTGCCATAACACACCCCTTACCCTCATACACATACCCCTAAAAATACACGGGAGAGGACCCCTACTATACACACCTGTCCGAAACAATCCCAAAACCCCATATATAAACCCGACAAAGCCGACCTTTAACCCAATAATTGCGTTCGCTTTCCCGGAACAGACAGACTCGCACAAACCAAGCTAACATATATTAATCTTTGCTAACAAGATAGGCTTGTTTAGGCGTAGCGCTGGCATATGTTGTTTTACCCCCGCAGGTACAATAATCAATTGAGTCCCGAAGACTGGCCCTCCGACTAAACTGGAGAAGAAAGGAAAAAGCAAAGAGGCATGTGTATCTATGACAGCCCCAAGAAGAGCTCAGCAATATCAGCAGCCCCACAATCTCAAGAAAAGCAGCCAATCCCCCGGAAAACAGAATTCCCGGATTGACGAACAAATTTCCAGAAACCAATAGCCTCGAGGCACAAGAAAGAAGCAGAGTCCCCAGCTGCCCAAGAAAAGCTAAGGACACCAAAGAAAAGCGGCAATCAAGCAAAGACCGTCCAACAGAAAAAAAACCAGTAACAAAGAATTAGCGTGAGACCCCTTGGCAGCTACATTCATCAACAACAAAAGCAGAAGCAGAAGTGGTATGAGTCCCTTTGGCATCCACAAAGATCAGCAAAGAACAGAAAAATGGAGATAGCGTGAGTCCCCTGGCAGCTATACTTATCAGAACAGAACAGAAAGTGGAGATAGCGTGAGTCCCCTGGCAGCTATACTTATCAGAACAGAAGGAAAGCAGAGATAGCGTGAGTCCCCTGGCAGCTATACTTATCAATGACACAAGCAGAACAGAAAAGCGGAGATAGCATGAGTCCCCTGGCAGCTATACTTATCAGCAACAAAGAGCAGAGCAGAAGAAGTAGCGTGAGACCCTTGGCAGCTACATGTATCCCCAATAGAGCAGAAAAGAGATAGCGTGAGACCCCCGGCAGCTATACTCATCCCCAGCAAAGAAGAAGAAGAAGTGGTATGAGACCCTCCGGCATCCATGAAGAGAAGCAGCAGTAGTGTGAGACCCTCCGGCAACTACCCTGCAAGAAAGAGAAGTGGTATGAGACCCTCCGGCATCCACGAGAAGAAGCAGCAATAGTGTGAGATCCTCCGGCAACTATCCTGCATGAGAGAAGTGGTATGAGACCTTTGGCATCCACAGAAGACCCGTTGCAGCATGAGACCCTCCGGCAGCTACAACTCGTCAACAAAGCGATAGCATGAGACCCCCGGCAGCTACTCACAAAAGTACCAGTTGCAGCATGAGACCCTCCGGCAGCTACAACCTGGTGAGAAAGAAAGCAACTACTCGATCCCACAGAAACAACAGGTAAGCACAGCAAAGGTATGAAGATACGTCTCTACCCCTTTCTGGCTTATGAATTTAATTTTGGTAATTCCGAACTACGATTTGGCTTGATTCCCTTGTTCAAGGGATACGTAGGAATCCTTTCTCAGAAAGGTCCAGCCATAATTTCCCCCTTCTCACCCTTCTAGCCCTTCACCTTATCCCTTGATGCTCATTGAGATTGGGTCTTATTTTATCGACAACCCCACTTTTTTCCAAAAGTGACGTTGCCGAGGGGCTCTGTAAGTACGCCAATCCAATTCGCAACCTTTTAGATGCATTTTAATATAATAAAACTGCATTAAAGGGCGTTTTGGTAAATTCCCGGCCTATCCCGAGACTTCCGGAAACGTTCCATGAGTTTCCCGCGAAGGAAGTACCTTTTGGTACCTTATTCATGCCAAAGGACCCCTTGGGAATAAAACCTGTTGGACCTTTTGGGTATTTTCCCGGAATGTTCCAGAAACTGGTTTTTGGCGCCAAAAGCGGTTGAGCCACCTTGTGTCACGCGACAGCTTGAGGCATGGAAAGAGGACGCGTAAGGTCGTGCGACACACTAAGGCAGCCAACTGCAGCCTATAAATAAGACCCTCCCCCTCTCATAAAAGGATCCCAACTTGAGCCTACTGTTACTCTGCAGGATTTGCAGCGTAACGAACCTCTCCAAACACAAACCTCTCTCTCTCCTACCTTCAACCTACCCAATTCCTCCCTTCCAAACCCAATTCTCAATCCACACCAATTGACTTCCCCTTGCCTTAATCCTTCCAGATCAGAGGTGAAGAATTGAAGGGTTCTATATCTGACTGGATATAGAATTCGTGGAAGCATCAAGGGTAACGATTCCCTAACTCTCTCTCTCTCTCTCTCTTGCTTAATTTCTATTAATTCTAGCATTTAATTTTGTTTGGATTCAGTAATCAGATCCTAGCTATCTGGATTACTGAATCCCAATCGCAATCTCTCTGTTTAATCTGAATAATCAGTGCAATTGAGCTTATATTGTTGATCATTTGATTGGATTTGGTGTTTGAACCCCAAGGGGGTGTGGATCTACTCATATCCACACTCCCGGGGTCGATTTAGTGTTGTTTCTGTTTTCCATTCGTAATTCAGCTAATTGATTAGATCTGTATAGCTTCTGTTGATTCTGTGTTCATCTTGTTCAGTTTCTACAGATGGCTCATATGTGTCACGCGACACCTTCGTCTCCAAGTGATCCTGTGTCACGCGACACCTGTGGTCACTGGTGCGATGTGTCATGCGACATACATGACCCATCTGCAGAGACCCTTTTTTCCTTTGTAATCTGTTTTAGATTGTTTGTATCAGGGATGTGGCCTCCCTAAATAATGGGCTCACAATATGTAATTCTCGTTCCATAATTAATAAGATGCATTTTATCACACTTTGTTTATTATCAATATTTGCACACACTTTGGATTTACTTGGATGTTTCTGATTGAAAGACTCGTCTACGGACGAGGCGTGTTGGGTGAACTCTCGGTTCTTCCCAACACGTAACCTGACCTCCGAACTCATGTTTTCTCTCTAAACAAAAGGTTTTCAATGTTTCCTCTTAAAACGGCGTGGCGACTCCTTCTTTTCATTTAAACCGAAAATCCATATTTTTTCGGGCGAGCGCACATTCAGGAGGCGGATCCGAAGGCAACGGATGGCATTGTCGAACGAAATGATTGCACTCTTCGACCCTTGGCCAAGGACTTGCTCAGCAAAGGTCTACCTGCAGGGTTTAAGTTGCATGTGCTAGAAAAATATTCTGGTACGACCAACGCTTTGAACCACATGTAAAACTTTGAGGCCACCATATGTTTGGTCTCCTCTGAGGATGAAGTGCTATGCAGGGTATTAACCAATACCTTCACGGGTGCATCACTGACTTGGTTCCGCAATCTATCAACTGGCTGCATTACCTCATGGAGTTATATGAGGAGGAATTTCTTAGAGAGATTCTCAATAGCTGGAGCCTGTAAGAAGACGGTCACCGACCTAAACAACATGACTTAGGGTAAGACATAAAGTACCATGAGTTACTTCACAAGGTTTAAGGAGTTGGTCAACCAAATAGAAGAGGACCTTACAGACAGGGAGGTTATTAATTGCTTCAGAAATGGGGTGTCCTCACCTGATATGGATTATGAGCTCCAAGTTAGGAGAGCGACCACGAGGAAGGAATTGTTTGAAAGGGCCTATGATGTGGCCGTGGCCGAGGAACACAAAGAAAGGAAGAAAGAAAGAAGCTCGAACCATTCGGAGGTTGGTGAGTCGATAAAAGGGGGATCAGCCAAGACTGACAACAACAACAACAACAAGGGGAAAAATAGAACTAGGGGGACTGAGAGAGTTCCTAAAAGCTTCAACCCCCTTACATTTAATCGGTGAACGTAGGCAGATTAGATAATTTTGTGAAGGGAGATCGACCTACTAGAGGTGTACCAGAGCCAAGGCAGCCAAGATTGACTCTAAGGGTGATAGCTGAGGAAACAAGCAACACCGCCCTCAAGCATAAGTTCTTCCAATTGAGTAAGGCTCCATATTTCCCACCCAAAAGTTATGTACAAGAGGAGGTGATCAGTTTTTATTCGTATAAGCTTGCTACTAGAGTGACAGCAAGAGAGCAAATATTGGTGATTTCAGGGCTCATTGATGATTGCACGTCAGGCAGAATTTTGGTCGACACAGGGGTCTGCAAGGACATCCTCTACTACAAAAATTTCCTAGATATGGGTTTGACAGATGTCAGGTTGTCACCTTACATAGGTCGACTTGAAGGCTTCACCGACTACAGGGTCGACGCAAAGGGTTAAATTGAGCTGGAAATGGACATCGGACAACATCCTCTGAGGACCACATATAAGGTAATATTTATAGTAATTGATGCTATAAGTGATTAACATGCTATTCTAGGAATACCTGGACAGGTCGCCCTATGGATGGTGCCCTCTATCCCTCATCAAAGGGTCAAGTTCCCTACCATGCTGGGAGTTGGGTGCACTTTAAGCACATGTAGGGAGTGCCTAGATCATGTGCTTCGATCCAAGAAAAAGAGGGAGTTAGAGATTGACACTCCAGAAGCTAGTTGGAAGTTTTCAAAGTCCGTCACCACAATTTCCAGGTTAGCCTCAATTCGGTGTGTAGAGGAAGGATTGAGCTCATTGCTAAAAGAGGCGACCTATCCCTCACATGACTTGGTTATGGCTGAGCCGACACGTCCCTCTGAAAGCACACAAGTCGCACCAGATACAGTTTTGGTTGACCAGATCATCATTGGCGACCTATGCCTCCAGATCAACCAAAACTCAGGGGCCACCAATAAAGTAGTTGCCGAGCTAGATGATATGATCCAGGTAGAAGCTCCACACTTGGGTGCCGAGGAGAGAAAAAAGGTCAGAGAGATCATCATTGAGACCCTACAGTTTAGGCGTGGCCCGGAGCTAAAGCCGGTGGATGAACTGGCAGAGATAGAAGCCAACCCATTTTACCCCTAGCAGAAAATCAAGATAAGTAGACAATTGTCACCAGAAGAAAAGGGTGAGATAACCGACCTATAAAAAGAAAGTACATATGTCTTCGCATGGAACGTAGAAGACATGAGGGAGTCAAGGAAGAGGCCGCAGTGCACCGCCTTGATGTCAACCCCACCATAAAATTCAAAAGCTAGAAGTTAAGGATTTTCGCTCGTGACAAGGAGGTATCTATAAAACAAGAGGTCAACAAGATTCTCAGTGCATGTATTATCAAGGAGGCATCCTACACTACTTGGCTAGAAAATCTAGTGATGGTTAAGAAGGCCAATGGGAATTGGAGCATGTGTGTCGACTTCACATACTTAAATTTGGCTTGCCCAAAGGACAGTTATCCCCTCCCTCGAATAGACAAGTTGGTCGACTCAATTGCTGGACATGCCACCCTCATTTTTCTCGAAGCATGCTCAGGCTACCACAAAATCAGAATGCATAAAGATGATATTGAGAAGATAGCTTTCCAGGCAGCTGGAGGGGTATATTGTTACACCAAGATGTAGTTTGGGTTGAAGAATGTTAGGGCTACATATCAGAGAATGGTAAACAGAGTCTTTGCCAGTTAGATTTGCTGAAACATGGAAGCCTACATCGATGACATGGTCGTCAAAACTAAGACTAGTCGTCATGTGGTCGACCTAAAGGAAACGTTCTCAAATCTATGAGTAAACGACATGAAGTTGAACCCGAGCAAATGTGTGTTCGAGGTGGCAGCAGGCAATTTTCTGGGCTTCATGATATCACAGAGGGGTATTGAAGCTAATCTAGAGAAGATCAAGGCGTTAGTGGAAATGTAGGAGCCTACGTGCATCAAGGAAGTTCAACGCTTGAATGGTAGGGTTGCTGCTTTACGTCGCTTTATAGCCAAGTCAGCTGAGAGGTCTCACCCCTTCTTCAAAACCTTAAGGGGGATGAAAACATTTGACTTGACGGTAGAATGTTCCCGTCATTCCAACAACTCAAAGATTACCTCGCCACTCCACCATTGCTAAGTAGCCCGGTTCAAGGAGAAAACTTGTACGTCTACCAATCAGCTGGAGATCGAGCATTGGCTGCAGTTTTGATCAGAGATGAGAATGGCATTCAGACACCAGTTTATTATGTGAGCAAGGCCTTATCTGCGTAGAAGGAAGATACTTCAATGCAGAAAAGGTGGCCTATGCCTTAGTGATATCAGCTAGAAAGTTGCAAGCTTACTTCTCTACTCACCCCATTGTCGTGTTGACCAATACTCCATTGAGGAAGATATTACGTAAGCTAGAATGCTCAGGTCAACTACTCAACTGGTCTATAGAGTTGACAGAGTTCGACATCGAGTACAGGCCTCGAAAAACCTTTCAAGCACAACCCCTGGTTGAATTTTTGGTTGAGCTTACGTTCACCAAAGAGGATAACACAAAGACTACTCCAAGAAAAAGCTTGAAAGGAAAGGAGCCATCAAGCCAACAGACAGTGAGTTTGCCCGATGACTGCTGGAAAGTTTACTCAGATGGATCTGCTACAAAGAAGGTTAGTGGAGATGGGATTGTGTTGATAGAGCCACAAAGTGGTAGAGCGTTTGAAGAAGATTTAAGGTTCAAATTCCAAGCCTCCAACAACCAGGCCGAGTATGAGGTCTTGATCGCAGCAATTGAGTATGCCAAGTGCTTTGGGGCGACTAAGATCGTGGTTTATTGTGACTCCCAAATAATTGTGAATAGAGTCAATGGAGATTATGAGGTACTCAACCCAATTCTGATAAAATATTGCGAGCTAGTGAAAAAGCTCATCCAAGACTTAGAGTTTTGGGAGATACAGAGGGTAGGACATGAGGAAAATGAATTAGCCAATCTACTCTCCAAGTTGGCTACTTCAGACGAGCAGCATGGTCAAACAATCTCATACTTAGAGCATCCAGCATACGAAAGAGTGCAGGTTCTAAGCTCGGTTGACGGCTCTAAGTGTTGGATTGATGAGATAAAGGCCTACATCAAAATGAGCAAGCTACCAGTTGACGAGCACAAATCTAGGATGATAAGGAAGAAATCCCCTAGGTTCACTATACATGGTGACGCTTTGTTCAGAAGGTCCTTCATCAAGCCTTTGTTGAGGTGTGTTCATCCCCTAGAGGTATCTCAGCTTTTGTTCGAGGTACATAGTGGAGTATGTGGAGGACACCCGGGCACCAGAACTTTGGCAGACAGGATACTTACATTGGGATATTATTGGTCTTATCTATGGGAAGACGCTCGTGTGTTTGTGCAGAAATGTGACAAGTGTCAAAGGTATGCCGACCTACCAAGGCTCCCAACTACCTAGCAAACGCATGTGATTGCAGCTTAGCCATTCGACATGTGGGGGGTAGATTTGATCGGACCCTTCCCACCTGATGGATGTGTATTTACCCATCCAAATGATGCACTTTTAGGCTTTCTTTGTGTTTGATTCCCGAGTTTTATGTATATTTGATATGGTTTGTTAGTATTTTGAAAGTACAGGGGCTGAAGTGCAACAATGCTGAAATCTGGGACAAAACTGACATTTGGAAGCTTTTGGACTAAATTGGAAATATTGGAAAATCTAAGGACTAAACTGGAAATATGGAATTTTTGGACGAATTTGATATATAAAAATTTCTGGGTAAAAATGAAAAATAAAATCCCAAAGAGCGAAGTGCGAAAGAATTCATTATAGTGGTCAAAGTGCGACTGCAAAATGGCGGGACGAAACGAATAAAAGTGGTACTAAAATATGGTACACGGCTGGAGCAATTTGGGGCCAAACTAGGCCATGGCCGAGCACATTTAGGGCCAGTGCAGGAGAAGGTCTAGGCCAATGTTGGGCCAGAAGGAAGGAGTTTGGGCCAAGGCAGAATTGATTTGGGCTTTGCAATATTAATATTAGTGCCGATCGACCCTTTGTCCACCGCCGCCAGAACTTTCATTAAATTGTACCGATCGACCCTTTCTCAAGGGCGACCGCGCTAAATCCGAGGGCGACCGCGCTCAAATGACGAGGATCAAGCCAAAAGTTCTATCCACTAGGGCGGCCGCGCTCAACTCCGTTGCGGCCGCGCTCTGCCGTTTCAGTACCAGTTTTGCAGCGATCTAATGAAGGGCATTATTGTGATTTCTCAGTCTTGGACCATTGATATTACCCTAGTTATATATATTCAAGCAGCCACGTTAGATACATATCATATATCACAGAATATTAAATAGAGTTTTTAAAATTTTGGTTTTTAACAATTCTTTGAAGAAGAAGAATTTATCAATCCAGGTTTTTTTATTTGTAAATTATGAGTAGCTAAATTTCTTAGATTTGTAGATTGTTTTGATCTTTGCCGGATTTCTATGCAATAATATTTTAATTCTTTCTATTTAATTCCTTCTAGTTCAATAATAGATTTTAATTTCTTGTTCTTGGATTCGAGACGTATGTTAAGATACAAACTCATCTTTGAATAATTGGATATTTATTGAGCCATTAATTTGGGCGATTTATACATTGACCACTATTGATTGAATAACTTTAATTGAGGCCGTAATAGAAATCGATTAAAGTTAGGTTCTTTAATTCTTGTGTGCTTAATGTATTCTTGGCATATTGTGGTACCGTAATAGAATTCACAATAGTAAGAGAATATTTAGGATTGTAATCCGGCCACATAATCGTGTCGATCCTAGCTAAAGTGAATGAACCCTAGAAGATGAGTTAATGTTTTATAAATAAAATTCTGCATAGAATGATGGTCAAGTGAAATCCAATCTACGAATCTCTGCTTATAATCTGCTTTCTTGTTTAGTTAGTTTTAGTTATTTATTTTAGTTTTAAATCAAATCTATAAACTTTGGTTACTAAATTCACTGCGTTTACTTTACTTGTTTACCAACGAGTCTCTGTGGATTCGACCCCTGCATTTGCATACTGTTACACCGGTAGTGAGTACACTTGCTCGGTTTTTATTACAAGAGGGAGTTTTTCTCCATCAAGTTTTTGGCGCCGTTGTCGGGGACTTGTTGCAAGTAAACAAGTAGGTTAAGTAGTGAATGCAAGGTCGTCTTTCTTTGAAGCCTACATTGGTGCCATTGGACGACAACATAAATAGACTTGAGGAAGAATTTGAGGGCGATCCCCTCTTTAATCCTCTCTTTTCAGATTCGGACATCGAATCAGAACCCTCCACCACCGAGGTAGAGGAAGAAAAAGCCGAGATGGCAGAACCACCGGCGCAAACTATGAATGATTTCCTGAGACCTAGGGTAGACACATTTACCTCTTGCATAGTGCTGTCCGATGCAGCCAAAAATCTAGAGGTCAAAGGACAATACTTTGCCATGTTGCCAAGCTTTCACGGATTGCCTGGTGAGGATGCACTCATGTTCCTTAAAGAGTATATTATTGTTGTTGCTCAATTTTTGTTAAGACAGGGAGTGACTGAGGAGCAAATTAGACTGAAGTGCTTTCCTTACACTCTTAAGGGAGTGGCTAAAACATGGTTGATGATGCTTGCACCGAGCAGCATCAGTACTTGGGGAGAGTTACAAGATGTGTTCCTTAAAAGATATTACCCACATCATCTTTTGGCTAGTTTTAGACAGAAATTGATGACATTTTCCCAAGATGTGGGGGAGCCCTTTCATGAGGCATGGGAAAGATTTAATACAATGTTAATGCAATGTCCCCAACACAATTTCACACTACCCTCACTGAACCAAGCCTTTTATGATGGCTTGAATGACAATGGTCAATCAATGGTTGACAATGCTGCTGGAGGCTCGATAGGAGCCAAGACCCTGGAAGAAACTAAAGCTTTATTTGAGATGTTGAGTGCTAATTCTCAACAAAAGAGTTCGAGGGGTAGAATAAGGGGGTACTTGAATTGAATGCTAGTGATAATATTTCAAAGCAGATTGCACTTTTAATAATAAATTGGATAAGTTGACTGCTTGTGGCACTTCTGCTGGTGCCAATGTTATTACTGATTATTGTACAAATTGTGGTTTATCATCTCATGTCACTAATATGTGTCCAAGTGCAGCAAATTTCTTTTATAATCCTGAACAGGCACATGCTTTCAATGGATATGTACCAAGGCCACCACCCCAAGGAAACCAATATGGCAACTATAATCCATGGGGTGGCCATCATAATCAGCAAGCAAAACCTCTTCATGTGCCACCACCTGGACAACATGATAAAGAGCCTTGGGAGCTGGCAGTCCAGCAGTTAAGGATGGAGATGCAGCAAAGTAACATAAATACTGATGCTGCGTTTCAAAAGATAGGCACACAAGTAGAGCAGCTTGTGAAGGTTGCCCAAGAATTGATGAAAGAGAAGAACCCACCTGAGCAAGCAAAGTCAATCACGACAGTGTGGGATGAGAGTGAGGAAATTGAGGAGGTATTTCTTTCTTCCCTTGATAATATTGATTGTTTTGATAATAATGATGATGTTAATGAGAATGAAAAAGTTAATCATGTTCAAAAAGACCCCGGGTGTTTCACTATCCCAATTTCTTTAGGGGGTCAAAATTTTAAAGGTTTGTTGGATCTTGGGGCAAGTGTCAATGTGATGCCCTTTCATGTTTTTAGAAGTTTGGGGGTATGTGAGTTGAAACCACCCATGAGAGACTTGCAATTGGCGGATCTCTCAATCAAAAGACCCTTAGGGGTTATTGAAGGGGTGTTGGTTAAAATTGATAAAATTATTATCCCCATTGACTTTTATGTGATGTGTATGGAGGGATCAAGTGAGGAGCAACTGAGAACTCCCATTCTACTGGGGAGGCCATTTATGTTTGACACTAAGGCCACCATTGATGTGTGTCAAGGGATGGTGTCCTTGAGAGGTATGGGGGAGGAATGTAAGTTTTGTATGCTTAAAACTGATGAGAAACCCTCCCCCAAAGATGGTTTTTGTAGGAGCCATAACTGATGTTCCAACTTTTAAAGATGATGTGAATGGATGTGAGAAAAGTGGGGATAATGCGAACGTTTGTCCCGTGGCTAGTAACACTAAAGCCGACCAATACTCTAGGAGTAACGGGTCGTATCACTCCCCACACGACTCCCATAAAGAGTCAAATCCATCACATTTACCACAAGGGCCTTCAAAATAAAGAGTTAGTGAGGAGAGTTATAGTGATTTATCTGATTCTATATTTTTAAATATTTTTGTGCATGATAACTCTCTTGATCTTGGTTGTGAGAATGGTGTTCTGCAGGTTGCAGAAAAGGTTGATTTTGGGGGTGGAAACCCCAATAAAAAGTAAAGAAAGAGGGGTAAGCACAAGCGTAAAGTTTCAAAAATAAATGTGGCTTTACCCCTACTTGTTGACAATGGAGAGCTGAAGTGGAAAGGGAAGGGCATTTGTGCCCGTGAGGAAAAGAGATGGTCCAAAGGCCGCAAAGCAAAGGCCAAGTAAGATTGGGACCATAGTCGAGCTAATGACTCTAACCAAATGCGCTGCTTGGGAGGCAACCCAATGAGGTATGTTTTATTTTTATGTTAATTTAGTCGTGTCATGTCTTCCGTTGAGCCCAATGCACGCTTTTGTTCTCTTTGCTATGAGGAAATAGCATGTTTTGAGTTTGGGGGTGGGCAACTCTCCGAGTTTGTGGGTTTATAGGGGAGTGTATATAGTGTCACCCTCTAAAAAAAATAGAAAAATTTAAAAATTTTGTTCTTTTCATAGTTGGGATGTTGGCCAAAGTCTGTGATGATTAGAGTGTGCTTTAATTTTAAAAATCACATGTGCTATTACTAGTGTGGTGATTGGGATTGCATTGAAACATTTAAATTATGATTGCACCACCTCTCACTTCCGTATCATATTCTTGGTCATTGTCATCAACTTAGGTGCCCTTCATGGGATCACTTTGTGTATTTTCGGGGTCCCTAGAACATGTTTGCATGATTGTCAATAGCACGTCAATAGGTTACTTGATATATATGGCTATTCTTTGAATCCCTTTTTTGTGAGCCTTAAACTTTCTCGTCACTTATATAAAATTTTCCGCTAGAACCCCTTTTGAGCTTGAAAAAGAATGGAATCTCTCACAAAGTGGGAGGTTATCTTAGACCACCATTCGCCTTCATTTGTACCCTCATTGTCCCACCCTTGTAACTTATACACTATTTTCTCACCTTTTCAAGAAAGTGAAACTAGGGAAAGAATGGAAATATTTTGGGGGATGTTTTGAAAATCAAAGGATTGAGTGGAAATTGGTCACAAGAATAAAAAATGGGTCATGTTATATAATGAAAAGAGGGGCTTGACAAAAATATAAAATGCACATTCTTCATGATATATTTGTGCAAAATAAGAAAAAACAAAGAATAAAAAAGCCTTGCCTCTCTAATGTTCAAGTGAAAATCATGTATCAAGGTGACCAAAGGAAGTAGTGGAATGTGCCCAACTCCATGTCAATGTATGAAAAAGTTTTAGTTTGTGGGTTGGCACATTGGGGAGTAATAAGGGTGAGTGGAGAAATTATCATCAAAGGGAGGATGTATGGTTAAAAGAAGACTTTCTAGTTTCACTTTCGTGCTTTCGTATGTCTTTACCTTCATTTGTAACCGTGAACCTAGCCCTGCGATCTTTCGCAACTTAACTTTTAAGCCATATTATTCTTTCAATATCGAGTAACCGGGTTGACAATTGTGTAAATATGCATATGAGTGTCCTTTTTGGGATTGTACTGTCTATGACATATTTATTTAGAGCATCACTTAGTGAATCCATAAACAATCTTAGGTTGTTGGCAGTGACCTCCCATAATTCATTCATCATTCATGCCGCGGTGGAAAATTGTGAGTTTTATGCTCCAATGTGATTGTAATCCCATTACTGTGGTGGCACTTGTTGATTGTGTGTTGGTAAGGATCTGAGACTTGTATGGCCAATGACTCATCTGTGATAGAGCATCCCAAAAATAATTATTTTGTTTTAATATTTTAGTAGTATTTAGAGTAGTTTTATTTTACTTCTTTTAGTTTTGTTTTACTCGGGATGAGCAAAAGGTTAGTTTGTGGGTGTTTGATGGATGTGTATTTACCCATCCAAATGATGCACTTTTAGGCTTTCTTTGTGTTTGATTCCCGAGTTTTATGTATATTTGATATGGTTTGTTAGTGTTTTGAAAGTACAGGGGCTGAAGTGCAACAATGCTGAAATCTGGGACAAAACTGACATTTGGAAGCTTTTGGACTAAATTGGAAATATTGGAAAATCTAAGGACTAAACTGGAAATATGGAATTTTTGGACGAATTTGATATATAAAAATTTCTGGGTAAAAATGAAAAATAAAATCCCAAAGAGCGAAGTGCAAAAGAATTCATTATAGTGGTCAAAGTGCGACTGCAAAATGGCGGGACGAAACGAATAAAAGTGGTACTAAAATATGGTACATGGCTGGAGCAATTTGGGGCCAAACTAGGCCATGGCCGAGCACATTTAGGGCCAGTGCAGGAGAAGGTCTAGGCCAATGTTGGGCCAGAAGGAAGGAGTTTGGGCCAAGGCAGAATTGATTTGGGCTTTGCAATATTAATATTAGTGTCGATCGACCCTTTGTCCACCGCCGCCAGAACTTTCATTAAATTGTACCGATCGACCCTTTCTCAAGGGCGACCACGCTAAATCCGAGGGCGACCGCGCTCAAATGACGAGGATCAAGCCAAAAGTTATGTCTACTAGGGCGGCCGCGCTCAACTCCGTTGCGGCCGCGCTCTGCCGTTTCAGCACCAGTTTTGCAGCGATCTAATGAAGGGCATTATTGTGATTTCTCAGTCTTGGACCATTGATATTACCCTAGTTATATATATTCAAGCAGACACGTTAGATACATATCATATATCACAGAATATTAAATAGAGTTTTTATAATTTTGGTTTTTAACAATTCTTTGAAGAAGAAGAATTTATCAATCCAGGTTTTATTATTTGTAAATTATGAGTAGCTAAATTTCTTAGATTTGTAGATTGTTTTGATCTTCACCGGATTTCTATGCAATAATATTTTAATTCTTTCTATTTAATTCCTTCTAGTTCAATAATAGATTTTAATTTCTTGTTCTTGGATTCGAGACGTATGTTAAGATACAAACTCATCTTTGAATAATTGGGTATTTATTGAGCCATTAATTTGGGCGATTTATACATTGACCACTATTGATTGAATAACTTTAATTGAGGCCGTAATAGAAATCGATTAAAGTTAGGTTCTTTAATTCTTGTGTGCTTAATGTATTCTTGGCATATTGTGGTACCGTAATAGAATTCACAATAGTAAGAGAATATTTAGGATTGTAATCCGGCCACATAACCGTGTCGATCCTAGCTAAAGTGAATGAACCCTAGAAGATGAGTTAATGTTTTATAAATAAAATTCTGCATAGAATGATGGTCAAGTGAAATCCAATCTACGAATCTCTGCTTATAATATGCTTTCTTGTTTAGTTAGTTTTAGTTATTTATTTTATGCTTTTTAGTTTTAAATCAAATCTATAAACTTTGGTTACTAAATTCACTGCGTTTACTTTACTTGTTTACCAACGAGTCTCTGTGGATTCGACCCCTGCATTTGCATACTGCTACACCGGTAGTGAGTACACTTGCTCGGTTTTTATTACAAGAGGGAGTTTTCCTCCATCACCACCTGCCCGTGGAAATTGTAAGTACGTGATCGTAGCCATTGACTACTTCACCAAGTGGATTGAGGCAAAACCCTTGGCAAAGATAACGGAGGAAAATGCCATCAACTTCATCCATGATTACATTTGGTGTTGCTTTAGGGTGCCACATTCAATTGTTTCGTACAACGGGATACATTTTGACTACTTTTTGAAACAGGGATGAAGATATTGGGAGTCAAATATTGGAAGTCATCAGTTGCATACCCCCAGGGTAACAGGCAGGTAGAAGTGGCTAATAAGTTAGTTTTGATAGCCCTAAGTAAGGGCCTAATTGGTCGAGCTGGTAGATGGTTGGAAAAACTGCCCCTCGCTCTTTGGGCAGTCCGTACAACCACCCGAGGGCCCACTGGGGAAACCCCATTTGCTCTTACTTTTGGGTCGGAGGCCTTGGCACATGCAGAGCTACGAATTCCAACGGCAATGGTAGCTTTGTTTGATCAGAATAAAAAAGACTCCAACAGATCAATCGACCTGGACCTATTGGAGGAAAAACGAATGACTTCCCAACTAAGAATTGTCAATTACAAGCAGAAAACCAAGGGGTATCACGATAAGAAGGTCAATAAGAGGTCGTTCAATCTGGGGGACTATGTCTTACGGAAGATCGAGGTAACCGAAAGGAAAGCTGAACATAACAAGTTGACTCCAAATTGGGAAGGACCATACATCATTACAAGGGTTGTTAGAGAGGGGATCTACATTATTGGCCATCCGGGGGGTGATGAGCTGAAACATCCTTAGCATGCTAGCCACTTAGTTAAATAATATTTTTGATTGAGCTCTCTATGTAATGATCCACTTCATCAATAAAAAGGGGTTACCCCCAAGAAGTTCTATTCACATTATTGTGTTATGCTTGTAACAAATTCAATTCACGTCCGACTCTTAGTCGATCTCGAAATATTAAACAGGCTCGACCAAAATCTTAAGTCAACCTCATTCTTAAATAGGTTCGACTGAGGACTTGAGTCAATCTCGTTCTCAAACAAGTTGGACCAAAGTCTTAAGTCAACCTCATTCTTAAACAGGTTCGACTAAGGACTTGAGTCAGCCTCGTTCTCAAATATGCTCGACCAAAGTCTTAAGTCAACCTCGTTCTTAAATAGGTTTGACTGAGGACTTGAGTCAGTCTCGTTCTCAAACAGGCTCGACCAAAGTCTTCAGTCAACCTCGTTCTTAAACAGGTTCGACTGAGGACTTGAGTCAGTCTCGTTCTCAAATAAGCTCGACTAAAACCTTAGTCAGCTTCGTTATTAAAGGAGGTTCGACCTAAGACTTGTTCAATCTCATTTGCAAAATAGATCCGACTAAGACTTTGGTCGATCTCTTACTTATTCTAGTTCAATAATAAAGAAATTAAAAGAATATGGATCAACAAATATGATTCAAAAGTCAGCTAGTATTATGTAGTTAGTCCCCCACAAAACGGGCTAGAACTAACCCAAACACAAAAAATTCAAGGTCAAATTGCCACCCAAACTGGGTCAAGGCATACATATATTAAAAACAATAAACAAAAAGATTGTTTGAGACTTGTTCATTACAAAAAACCAAAATAAAAGGATCAATCTTCTTGATCCCCCTCCTGCTGCTCTTGTTGCTGTTCCTAGTGCTCAACATCCTGGAATACTTGTTCTTGGGTGACCTCATCCTCCTCATCAGCCTCCTCAAGCTCTTGGAGTATAGAATTGAATTTCCTTGGCTCAACTAGTAGGGCGACTCAAGGCTCTAGACCATCTTCAACATCTTGCCTAGCTATCACAGCCAGGTCATTTTCGTTGCCCACAAGGGAGTGGCCGCTGCGCGCCTGCTCATCATAATGATCTTCAGAAGCCCATTGAGCTAATTTATCAACAATTAGGTCAACTAAAGGATTCACTATTGCACGGCGGGCCATGTGTTAGCTCCTAACATTAAAGAAATCTCTAGCTCAGGACACGATGATGATGTATCACTCATTACTGTTCTTGAACTGCTCAACAGCAGCCTTCTCCTGGGCCAGAGCCTCTTCCTCCCACTTGATTCAAGTATCCTGGTGGTCATCGCTCATCTTTATCATATGATTATTGCAATCCTGGACTATCTTAGTTAATTGCCCTAGCTCTCCCTCCAACCTGGCCTTCCCTAGCTTGGCCGCATTTGCTTCCTCCTCCAGTGCCGCCATGGTAGGAGCCCAAGAATCCACCTGAGCTTGAAGGGGAGCGAGCTGCTCCTTTGCTACCTTCAAATCCATATAGGCTTTATCCCTCTCCTTCTCGGCGCAAAATGGGTGGCCTGCTGTAAGTACCCAAATCTGGCTCATGCCTTCCAATCTATGTTTCCTAGCAATTTCCCAAAATTTCATGCAGTTTAGGGGTAATTCGAGAACTTTTCTTTACTTTCTAAGCAAGGAAGGACCTACCAGGAATTACAAAACTGGATAGGACCTCGCTGGAAAGAAGCTTCCAAATCTGCCACCTTGCCTTGTTCTAGAAATAGGCAGAGTCGACAGAAGAAGAAGCCGCGCGGCCTCTTTTAGCGGAAGAACGAGCCGCGCGGCCGTATCCGTAGCCTGGCAGAAGCCTATAAATTGTGGCCTTCTCTACCCATTTGAAGAAAATTTTTTAAGCAAAGGTTACCCTGCAGAATTCACACCCGAAATACTCTCTCCTAAAAATAACAATACCTTCTCTCTCCTAAATTAATCTAATCCTAATCTATCCTAATAGATCTAGACTAAGGAATCCCCCTAAGAAGATAGAGAAACACCAATATTGGTAATCTCTCCTTCCCTCACCTCTAATCTACTATTATATTCTCTCATTCTCCTACTACTTGTTGATTAAACTTCTATTATGTCATAAAGTTTCAATCTTTGCACTTTAATCATGTAGATCTATTCCCTCTCTCCCTAAGACAAATGATTCCATGGAGATCCTCTCCTTTTGATGGACAAGATTCCACTAGTGGCTTGTCCTAGGGATGGTCTCTCAAGAGATGATGTCATCCCTTTATTTATCAATATAAAAATGCAATCTTTATGTGGTTTCTCCCCTTTTTCCTTTTCTTAGATGATAATCTTCTTCCCATGATTGTCCAATCTTAATAAGCCATGAAATGGACATAGGAAAGGTCTAAAGATCCCACCTTTATGTAAATTTCTTATATCTATATTCCCCTTTGTCCCTTTATCATCCAAAGATTGAGAGATCAATGTAAAGACTCAATCTTTACATTGACTCTTCCATCCTAATGCTATAATTTTTCTATTTTCTTCTATATCCCAAGGATAAATCTTGTCCCAAGGATCATCTAAGTCAAAATAATGACTCTAAGATGTAGGGCAAGTCTAAAGATGTGATCTTTATAAATAAAGCTCCTAGATTTATGGCTTATTTGCTATTCCTAATAAGCTTAAATGGTAGATCTAGTGTAAAGACTTGATCTTTACATTAGGTTCTCCACAAAAGCTACAATATTTGTCCCTTTGAAGGTCCAAGATCCATACCTTTTTTCCATTCTTAAGCTTAAAATGAGTCCTTTGATCACACTAAATATAAATCCCCAAGGAAAGTTAAATTAAGGCATACTTAGGTCCCATGTGACCTTAGTAGTCGATAATTCAATGGGAGGGTCGAAAAGGTTGAATGGTGATGATCGCAAGCTCCAAATGGACATGGGATCAAAATCCCTAAAACACATTAAAAGCCAAACTATCTAAGATTAAAGCCTTCCTTAAATGGTTCTTAATCTAGGTAAAGATTTGGTACATTCTCTCATTTTTTTCACCTAAACACACACACACACACACACTTGCACAAACTTTGGACCCTTTGGAAGACTTGCTTTTGCAAGACCCCTTGGGTGAACGCCAAACGTTCTTCCCAAGGGGTAACTTAACCTCCGGACCTAGTATCTTTTTCCTTTTTTTCCAAGTTTTGAGGACTATCAAAATGGCGTGGCGACTCCGTTTTTCATTAATTTGGTGTTTTCCAACGATGAGGTGACTCGGCCCTCGAAATGATTCGCAAACTACCCCTGCGATATTGCATGCGTGATCATGGGGTAATTCACAGTTGGCGACTCCGCTGGGAACAATAGAATGCTTTCCAAAATTCTTCTCTCATAAGAAGCTTTGGAACATTTACGAGGGTTAGCCTTCCGTCCCGGGTCCAATTTTTGTGCTTGTGATTAAATCTTTTCCTTTTTTTATGCATTCCTTGTGCTATTTTTTGGCTTGTATATATTCTGAACAATAACAGGTACAGTTATGAAGCTGAAAATTGCCCAAAATCTCTGGCTAAACATTCTGGAATTGCAACAGTTTGGAACCTGGAAAATTGCTGGATCAAGCCTTGTGGCCTGATCTGCCCTGGACCAAGCCGTGCGGCTTTATTAGCAGTTCCACCAGGACAGTTTCTTCTGGCATTAATCTAGAAATTGTGGTAACTTTGGGACTATTCTGTCCAGAATCTAGACTGGTTTTGCAGACCAGAAAATTACGTGCTTATGTGATGCATTTCCCCATCCTAAAAGATTCTTTTAAGACACATATTGAAAATCTCTATTTTAACTCAAAAAAAAAAAGAATTTTTAGTGACCGCACACTACGCGCACTATAAACTCCTGTACACTTTTGCACACTACAACCTCAACCCGGGATGGTTGTTCAGATGCAGTCACGGAAGGTGTTACGACGCTCCCGGGCGCGCACGAAACCATCCTAACCTCCCCTAGGCTTAACCCGTGTCGACCACTTCACTAGTCCGTGTCACACTTTTTAAACCGTGACTTTTGGTTGGTTTTTGTCTAGACCGTGTCATACAGCCTTGTCGTATACCCTCATAAAAGTCAAACCCAAGCCAATGCTAGAGTCAAGATTCCTCGCGCAAGCAAAAGCCATGCCAAAATTTCGTTAGGTAAAATTGGCAAAATATTGACCCCCGACATTGACTTTGACTTTGACCTGCACGGAGTATGCAACCATGCTCAATGTGACGCCGTGTCATTCGATTTTTTTATGCCCGACCTATGCCTATTATACTCTTTGCACAATGTCGAAGTTAATTTCTATCGCGCAAGCAAAGCTATGCCGAAATTCCGTTAAGGCTAAAGACTTGACTTTGACGGTGTTGACATTGACTATAATCCGCATCGCTCATGCGTTAAAATTCCTATGATCACTAGACCCTAGGACCGTTCTGCTCTTTTCGGTCGGTGGGATCCGCTTGCCCTATGGAAACCTTGTTCGAGGTTACAGGTTGAGGGGTCCATAGACGTAGTGACGGAACCCATTGATCCAGGATCTAGAGTAGTTGCGAAAAAGAAGGGCAACCTTTTCCAACCAAATAGGGCTAATCAATAGACACTGTTTTTAGTAAACTTGAAGATTCTTAACTGCATGTTACTTGAGCCTTCAGCCTAAACACCTACCCTCGAGCCTAAACCTTGCCTATCCCTTTTTTTGTAGCGAGAAAGAAGTGGGTGAGAATAGCGAGTCAGCGGCTTTTCAGTGCAGAAATCTCAGGCTCAGACAGTTCATCAAAATCATCAATTTCGTCTACTCAGTGGTTTAGAATGGCAGATATGACAGAAAATAGTGGTGGTACGGGTAATCCGATGTCTATAGAGGAAGAGTTAGCCCTCGCCTTGGAAAACAACCGCAAGGTTCATGAAGAGCAACAAGCCTGGATCATCGATGCTCTCTGTCGTCATGGGGTTCAGATAGTAGTTGAAGCAAATAGTTCCTTGGTCATGGTTGAAGATGGGACTCCAGAAATAGTGACTTCAACCCCTCCATCCTACAACCAATGCCCTTCTCCTTTGATATATGATCCCCCACCAAGGGCTACTGCCCTTCAGTTCCTCCCAATATCTCAGGCCATCAGGGCTCCATCACCCTCAGCTCCTCAGAACAGACCAAGCTTCGTTCACTATCAACAGCGACTGAATGCTATAGCCACACCAGTCTCTTAGTCTCAGCAGTATCCCCCAGAATTTACTCCTCCTCAGTATGGACCATCCCAGCTGACTTCAAAGCCTCAGAACCAGTCCAAAGATCTCCTCAACACTTGCCCTGCAACAACAGATCTCCCATCTCCAGCTTTGCCAACAGGTCCCCACGAGGCTCCTTACTCCTTCTTTTACCCTGGTAACTATGGATCCAATCCCTATGCCTCTGGCCCATCTTATGGAAAACAGGGACAAGGTCAAGTCTACACCTATTTCCCTCAAATAGATCCTCAGGTCTTGGTGCCATCCACCAGTGTGCCACCTACCGTACTGCTGCTCAAAACTGATAACTCTACCCCGGAACCAAGCAATCCGAGAATGTCAACTGACCCTAACATGGCCTGGCTCGTGGAGCAGGTCAAATCCAAGCAAGAGAAGTTTGGTGAACTAAGCACTAAGAAAGCAGCCTATCAGATCACAGATCCGAGCAAGATTGTTCCTCTTCCTCCGAAGTTTCGGATGCCTGAGATTGAGAAGTTCAATGGCACTGACTTCCCCCGAACTCACATCGAGAGCTACCTTCTGGCTATGAGAGCCAAAGACTGTACTTATCAACAGATGGCTGACCATTTCCAACTGTCATTAAAGGGCTCAACTCTCATAAGGTTCTTGCATGTAAAGCCAGAGGCCCGAGCCACCTGGGACCAGATTAAGGAAGTGTTCATGGAAAAGTACAAGGCCAATTTGAACTGGGAAACTAGCAGAAATGATTTGCAGGGGACTTTGCAGCGCCCAGATGAGCCGGTAGGTGAGTTTTACAAGAGATGAAATTGGAAGCTTAGTGTGATGATGACTCCATTGAATGAAGAAGAACAAATGGAAATCTTCCGGTCCTGCTTGAAGCCCCAGTTAAGGGTCCAGATTGGAAACTACTATTATCCCGATTTTTGAGCAATGGTGAATGCGGACATCAAATTTGAAAATACCTTTAATATGGCACCAGCAACAGGAACCAGCAACTCCTACCGGTACAGGACCTCAACCTCGAACACTCTACCTAGTGCCGTGAAGGGAAAAGAAACAGTGGGGGCGGTCAATTACATTCAGAATGAAAAAGTCGGACAAAGCTCAGGTCAAACCGCTGCAAAGCCAAGGCCTCGCCTCTACACCGCTGAAGACTTTGGGATGCCATTGGAAAAAGTATTTGATGGCTTGGTAGCTGAGGGGCTTATGAGACCTCTGGAGAATTGGAAGCCCAAGAACCCTAACATTTGGTTAGATGAGTCTAAGCATTATCGGTTCCACAGATACCATGGGCATACCACCCACGATTGCACTTATTTGAGGAACCTGATCACCCATTTAATTGAGGAAGGCAAGCTCGAACCGCCTCGAGGCCCCAATACAGTCAAAAACCCTCTTCCAGCCAATGACCAAGTGAATGTGATTGAGTTTGGAAATCCAGAGCAGGCGAATGCAGTCGGGTTTGGGGATCCCAAGATTATAGACATCCTAGAGTTTAACGTCCCTTACGTTGAATTGCATGGGAAATGGAAGGATCTAATTGATGCCTCAGCCAGGGAAGGGCAGTTTGGCCCTATAGTGGGGACCGATTTCATTAATTTCATTGAATCAAGATCTCTTTTCGGCAACACCGAGCCAGTTACCATAGTCAAGATTACAGAGGAGAGGCTTACTTATGAAGATTGTGAGGCCGAAGTCAACCAATCTATGACAGTGGAAGTTTCTCCAGAACCCTTTATCACTCATGGTGATCATAACGTGTTTGTGAAGGCCCTTACTGCTCCGGAGGATCAGTCTCAACCACCGGTATGGATTAATGTGGAAAGGAGAATGAATGACCAAGTAGACCTCACCACTACCTCAAACAAAATACCTCTTGCCATGCGAATGATGAGAAAGATGAATTATCTTTCGGGGCTTGGACTGGGTAAAAGGCTTCAGGGTCGTCATACTATCATTGATGCAAAGAAACAGACTACCCGGCATGGCCTAGGCTACAAACTAACTCCTCAGGATGACAGGGAAGCTAAGGTAACAGTTCAGGAAAGACGAAAAGTTGGTACTGATGAAGGGGTCCTTCTCTGTCCTTATAGCCTGTCTCTGGCTAAGTACTTCACCAAGGGCGAGACTCAGTATGATAAGAATGACAGTCAGCAGTCCGTGAGGGAAGATCTCTTGAAAAGCCTTGAAAAAGCCCGTGGAAAGCAAGCCAATCCTATCAGGAGGATGTTTCTCGACCTGCCGAGTATTCCTAGGGCTACCACTACTGTTCAGAACGAGTATGTCTTCAAAGGGAACCCAGACCGACTCAAAGAGCCAGCACTCTTCCCATCAGGGGTAATGGATTTCTCAACCTTCAAGCTAGCTCTCCCGAAGATTAGCCAGGTAGAAATTGCCAGCAGTGAGGATAGTGGGCCGGCATTGCAAAAGCTGTTTGATGAAGAAATACAGATTCTCGACCAGATCGACTTCAGCTCAGATGACGAGACACTTGCCGTAATTGGGAATGGAAGTGAAGAACCTTTTGATCCCCACACTCTAGTGACTAAAACAGAGATGCCGATGAAGAACTGGGAGACATTTTCAGGCCCAATAGCCAGCCGACAGCAATTGATCACAGAGCTTGGATTGGTCCCCCGTCCCTCTATGTTTAGTCCTATCAAACACCCTGTCATTCGTAATATAGAGTCGGGAGTCTTTGAGTTCGAGTTCTCTGAGTCATCTGACGGCCTTACGCCTGAAGATTATGAATGTGTCGCCAATGTGATTTTTTCATTCGCTTTAAATGAAATGATAGATCTTTCTGAGTATCCCTTTATTGCCAACTTAACAAATGATAAATTAACTAATAATCTAACAACAATTAATAATGATTCATTTGAACAAGATGCAGACACACTAAATGAACAATACATTAAAGAAATATTTAAGCAGGTTATTGATAAGGAGGATAACTGTGCCTAAGCTGCCGAGGAGGTTTTGACTAGTGTTAACCTGGGTACTATCAAAGAACCTAAAGAGACACAGATCGGGAACTTCTTCCAAGGGCTCAAACGGGACAGACTAATTGATCTTCTCAAAGAGTATGGATGTGTTTGCCTGGTCTTATAAGGACATGCCGTGGCTGGACAGCTCAATTGTAGAACACAGGATTCCTTTGACACCTGATGCCAAGACTGTGAAACAGAAACTGAGGAAAATCAAGCCAGAATGGTCTCTACAAGTCAAAGAGGAAATTGAAAAGATGCTCCATACCGGATTCATCAGAGTCATTGAATATCTGACCTGGTTGTCAAATATTGTGACTGTGACCAAAGAAAATGGGAAGGTGAGTTGTTGTGTGGATTTCTGAAATCTAAACAAAGCCAGTCCCAAAGACAACTACCCGTTGCCGAACATAGATATTTTGATGGATGCCACAGCCAACTACGAAGTCAAGTCATTCATTGATGGTTTTGCTGGCTACAATCAGATTAAGATGGCAGAAGAGGACCAGGAGAAAACAGCTTTCACCACGCTATGGGGGACATACTGTTACACGGTGATGCCTTTTGGGTTAAAGAATGCTGGGGCTACTTATCAGAGGGCAGGAACTGCGCTTTTCATGACATGATCCACAAGGAGATTGAGGTCTATGTCGATGATATGATTATCCATTCCAAAGGCGCAGATGGATAACACTTTGTTGATCTATGGAAGTTCTTTGAGCGGTTAAGGAAGCATTCCATGTGGCTGAACCCTGCAAAGTGCACCTTCGAAGTGATGAGGGGAAATGTACTTGGGTATATGGTCACAAAACGAGGAATTGAAGCTGACCCCCAAAAAATCAAAGCCATTATGGATATGAGGCCACCTCGATCCCAGAGAGAAGTCAAGAGCTTTATGGGCTGACTGCAGTATATCAGCTGTTTTGTTAATCAACTGACAACCATGTGTGAGCCCATCTTCAAGCTTATAAAGAAGAATGCAGATACATAATGGAATGAAGAATGTTAAGATGCCTTTAACTGTAGCGATGCGTGAATTTTTAACATCTTTTTGAGTTGCCACCTATATTATTCATTTGGAAACATAAAAAAACCATTTGAAAATAGATTTTGGGTTTGGGGCTTAGGTTATGGAATGGGAAGGTCAAGGAGCACCCATTCCACCCAATCCAGAGATCGGTCTTGCTAAAAAAGAGAGAGGTTTTCAAAGAAGGAAAATATTTTAAATAATAAATAAAATAAAGATCCATTTAACGAGGTTAAACGGAATATAGGATCGATTGCTTCGAGACCATCCTCATGATTTGGGGAGGCTCTAAGCTGATCCTAGGTTCAATGTATTTATACCACTCTAACAATCAATTAGAAATGGAAAGGAAGATTACCTTGCGTGAAGTAATTCGAACAGAGTTTCGACTCAAGTTTAGAGTTGAACCTTGACTCGGATAGAGCTTTGCCTCCATCCTTGATTCGAGCTTTGATGTTTGTTTATCAACAAGGTTGACGAACAAACTTTAGGTGATTTTATGGGTGATTTACAGGAATCTTTCAGGGAGAGAAACCAGTAAATGTGGGGTTTTTTGACTTGAAAAGTCTGGGTCCCAAAATAATGAAAGTCTTCAGGTATTTATAGGTATTGGAGAGGTGTTGAAGATGAGATCAAACACCTTAGGAAGGTTCCAGAATCCAAACTTCATTGGTTGGCCGGATGGATAAAGTTTTATCCCGAAAGAGGTTGAAATCAATGAGGAAACTACCATCTGCAGGTCTGCAGAACTCTTTTATCTCGCGCGAGACACTCTATTCCGCGTGAGATAAGGCAGTCTGTGGACAATTCTGCCCTTCCCTCATTATTTCGTATGCAGTTTAGTCCCAAACTAACGGTCGTTAGTCAAAACTTAACGAAACATGACAAAATGGTGGATTTCTACTTCTTGACTCAAGGCGAGACTTAGAGCGGTATAAATGTGCTCTGATGGATTCAGAATGGGGTGTCTACAGAGCCCCTCATCGACAAGTCTTATGGAAGAAGTCATGTCGACGATAGAAAAGACATCATTCTGAACATCGGGATGGTCGAGACGCACGACTTCCTACGTATCTCTATCGAAGAATCAGACCATAACGTAGTTCGACTCTAAAACTCGAAAAGGCTGCTTTAGGTATTTTGAAAATCGAGGATATTTTGTTTTTGAAAAGGTAAATTCATACTGAGGAATCAAATCAAGACCCAATTCTGAAAATACCTGCTTGTTTGAAGATTTGCCTGTCTGGGCTCCGAACCTGCAGGGAAATATGTTAGAAAACAAAGGGTTACCTATCTGGTCCTTTGAATCCTGTCGGTTTGGTGACGATTCGCCTGTCTGGGCTCCGAATCGGGCTTTTTTTTTTAGAATGACGATTCACCTGTTTGGGTGTTGAATCGAGCGTTTTGATTTTTGATTTGATGATTCACCTGCCTGGGCATTGAATCGAGCTTTTGTGATGACGATTCACCTTTTTGGGCATTGAATCGAGCTTTTGTGATGACGATTCACTTGTCTGGGCATCGAATCGAGCTTTTCTTTTGACGATCCACCTGTCTGGGCTCTGAATCGGGCTTTTGATTTGACGATCCACCTGTCTAGGCATTGAATCGGGATTTTCTTTTGACGATTCACCTGTCTAGGCATTGAATCATGTGGAATGAGTTGATCTCTGGATCACTCATTTTCGAGCAACTGGTGCCGTATTGGGCGATTGTGCGGGTGTCACGTTCGACTTGTTCCATGACTTGCGATACCGGTTTTTTCACGTTTCCTTGCTAGTATATTACTTCCAAGGGTAAATGTGTCAAAATTTTGAATTTTGACATTGTGTAGACGCTTATTGTCGGGGACAATTTTGTACATTTCCAGAAGGTATATCTCGCACGAGGTAGCTTGTCTCGTGCGATACATCTACTGACGAGGCAATATAACAGCAGCTGCTGTTTATTTTGAAAAACACTTATTTTCAAATTTTCTTTCCCAGCTCGAGCCAACGCGATTTTTCTCTGCAATTTCTTATTTGTTGTTCATTGATTATTTCCTTCAATCAACCCTCAATCCCTTCTCCTTCCAATATCGATGGCACAAGAAAGGAAAAACCCGACTTTGGGGAGTCATTTGCTTGGCAAGGATTACCCCCGTGACGACCTCACTTTCGATAGGGATATGCACATCTCTCATGCCGTTCGTGAAGGTTTGGTAAGAGCTTCTCTCTCAACTCTCATTTCATGTATTGCATTGCATTTGAATCCATTTTTTGAATCCCAATTTCATCAAATTGGCAGCTTTTCTTGTTTTTGTCTAGAACTTGGTTCTATCTTGCATGCTTTGATTTTGTTGAATTTGTTGCTTGTTTGACGTTTAATTGTGTGCGTATTAGTCCCCTACATATCATGGATTTTAGGAGGGTTTGATTCGGGTAGTCGAATGTCTCTTTGGGTATGCTTTTCTTGTGCGCACGCCAAGTGTTTGATGAAATGCCTCAATGAGAATTTTCTTCTATTTCTTTGAATTTTTGCCATGGGATGATTTCTAACATTGGTCTTTTGCTTTTCCTCTATTTTTGCAGTCGTACAGGCCGACCAAGAATTGCCGTGGGAGTCCGAAGCTTGCCAAAGCTTTGTGGGATAAAATCAAGGGATTAAATGGCATTCGAGCTAGGATTGCTCAAACGGGGCTTCTGACCTTCGTTGATAACATCCAGGGAATGAGGAAAACTCCCCAGGTCCTTCAAGTAATCAGAGAGAGGTGGTGGGACACTACCCACACAGTGCATCTTCGATTCGGGGAAGCTACCATGACCCCAACAGACTTTCTGGCTATCATGGGGCTGGAGTTTATCGGTGTCGCCCTCCCGAGTACTGCAGGTTACAAGCCTGCAAGTCCAGCCGTGTGGAGGCAGCTGATTAGTTTTGCCCCTAACAAGGTTAAGGGGTTTGCTGCTAAGTTGTCACCTCTCCGGGATCAGCTTGAGGCTTATGTGATTAAGCCAAATCCGAATACTGATCGGTTGGTGCGGGGTGCTCTCTGGTACATTCTATCAGAGACCATCTTTGTGAACCATTCTTCTATGGCCCGTCTCTCTCTCTTGGGTTTATTGGTTGATTTGGATGCTGTCAGGACATATGACTGGGGCTCAGCCGGGCTGGCCTTCTGTTATCACACCATGGATGAGGCGTGCAGGCATACCAAGGATACTCTGTCGGGGTATTCTTATGCTTGGGAGGTATGCTCTTGTTTCTGTCTCTGTCTTTTATCTGTACCACTTGTCTGTGTTTTGTACTGAATCTGTTTTTCTTTCTTGTACTGATATGGGGCTATGTCATCTTCGGATTGTATAAGTTTGAGCTGGATAGCCGGACCCCTTTATTTCCAGATATCAGGAGGTGGAGCCACCCCAATCGTACTGTGGATGAGGAGGAGGGAGATCAGGACTGGACCCTGACGGTTGCAGAGGCGCGCGGGCCATGTTGGACGCCTTTGAGTTTGAGCGGCTGGGCCTTTATTCATGGACCTTGGTGGAACGGGAGGTTCACCGTCCTTGGGATGCTACTGCGATACAGAGGATTTTGGTATCTCTAGAGGGGGATACCATGTACTTGGGCGAGCGAGTCTTCCCTCAGCATGGCCGGGGTTCACTGCCATATAGGGTGCCAGCGGATCCGCCGAGGGCGATGTACCCTACCTACTTCATTCCTGATGATGACTATGCTGACCTTGTGGAGGGTTGTGCGGTGACGGATTGCGTTGTCCGAGGAGCTTCATATGCAGAGTTCTTGCCTCGCCTGATGGGTCCCCTCTTGGTAGGTGCTAGGCGGTCATTTGCTCGGGCTTCCACCTCTGCTTCAGCCTCAGGCTCATCAGCCCCCAACTCTTCCTCACAGTAGCAGGTCCTCTGACTTTCGCGCCGGATTATGGTCCTCTGAGCTACACATATATGATGGGGATCATACCGATGATGGGCCACATCCCGATCCCAAACCATATTTCTGAGGGTTACCGCCTTCCATCCAATGTCTCCTCGATACGTTTCTGTTCATACTATTTCCCGTATTTGTCCATATATGTGTATATGTCCGATTTCATCTGAGCATCCCTTTTGTTGTCAGATTACCATGTTCGCGGCTGATTACAACCGTGGGGCGAGCAGGATGGCAGAATTGATGTCCTTGGTGTCGGACCTGTCTGAGCGGCTATTTCAGAAGGCAGCTTTGGTAGCTTCGACGGTAGCCTCTGCGGTGACCCCAATTTGTGGAGCTAAGCGGTCGAGGAGGGACGGCAGCCCCAATGGTGGTGAAGGCGGAGGTGCCGGCGGCTTAAGCGACTTGATGGCGTGATCCCTTTTTTTCTCCCCATTTATTTCTTGAAAATTTGTAAATATTGGCCGTGTGGGCCCAGACAATTTTTCTTTCCTTTTGTACATGTTAGCACGTAGGTAGCACAAAAACAAGGTTTTCTTAATTCCTAGTCATATGTCTAATTAATTAATTTTTTTGACTTTCTCGACTTCCATGATTAGAGTGAAATGACCATTTGGGTCACATTTTTGAGCTTGGTTTTGGTGTTGCTCTGCATATTAGGAACCGTATGCGCAGGTTTTCGAGACTTGCTTCGTCAAGTCGAGGATAGATTATTTGTTTGTGCAGGACTGCTACTGAATTTGCCGAAGAGATGTGTCACGTGGGACAAGGCATCTCGCGCGAGACACGCTACTCAGGCGAAATTCCTTTCCTTCTTTGAACAGAATTCTGTCAGTTTTTCCCTATAAAAACACCCCGTAGTCCGGCCAGATAATTCATCCCAGCCTTTCAAACTCTAGAGATATTCTGTTAGGGTCGAATTCTTGTCTTCTTTTCCAACCCTGTGATCCATCGCTTCCAAGGATATCGTCCCAACGTCCATGATTGTTGATGATTTTTCTTTGCCCCCTGACGTAGTTGAAGCATTCAAACAAGCATCAAGAGATTTTGTGAGGTCGTTTCGCAATCGATCTCGCAATAAGTTTATAGCAGAATTCGGATTTAGAATCCTTTTCACCTTGAATAACCTCCAACCGGATTGGAATCTTTTGCAGGGTGCTGCTCGATTTTGGAATCCTTCCGTTCATCTCTTTAATTTTTCTCTTAATGAGATGGTGCCTACTATTGAGGAGTTTGCCATCCTCTTGGATATGCCATTGACTGGTGAGATTGCTATTCCTAAGTATAATAGGAATCATTCAGAGGCTCTGAATAAATTGCTAGGGATCCCCCTTGATACTTGCTATGATCTGGTTCACCGCAGGTGGGTAGATTGTTCTTCTTTTCCTGAACGCTTCAACGGATATTCAAATGATAATGCCTTCCATGTTTACAAACGAAACTTTCTGGCCCTTTCTCTTTTCGGAGATGTTTTGTTCACATGTAGGGATGGCTTGGTTGATTCCCAATTGGTGGAAATTGTTCTGCAGGCTAGGAAACATTCTGGGAACATTATTTCGCTAATCTTGGGTGAAACCTTGCATGGTCTTGATGAGTTTCATAAGACAGGTGCCATGACTCAAGGGAGTACTCTTTTATTGACTATTTGGCTTAGGGAACATCTCAAGTTGGTAGGTCCCCCATTGGAGTATTCCCCATTCATATACCATACGAGGAAGTTGTTGATCAAGGATCTCTCGGTGGATCAGTGGGCCAAGTTGATTGCAAAGACTGCCACCGCAGATATCATTTGGTGTCCACCTTACTGGAGATTGAACAAGTATGTTGCCAATACCAAGGGTTTTGACAGGGTTGTTCTCCCGGGTTTGCGAGATTCCTCCTTTTATTTTCCCAAGCGGGTGCTCCGTCAGTTTGGCCAGCAGTAGGACACTTATCTCTTCGAAGGGGCCTCTCGTGAGGTGTCTTATAGCAGCGTAGAGTTTGCAAAGGTGTTAGCTCAAGCATGGGGTGAAGGAACTAATCGAGGCCGCTGGTCGAACCTTCGGACTTTCGGTGCAAGCGTCTTCTTATCTGACAAGTATTTGGATTGGTTCCTTCATACCAGTCACCCTAATGTGGAGAAGATTGATGAACTACGGCTTTCAGTGTTAGGGGATTCCTTCGTAGCTAGCAATATTTTGCGAAGGAGTGAGGCTCAGTCTGATCCTGCTAATATACGGACTGATCCAACCCAAAATTTTCTTGATGGGGATTGGTATAAGAGGCGAGGCAAGGGCATGCCAGGAAAGATGCAAGCTTTAGATAGGCCCAATGTCTTCAAGAGGCTTTCGGAGTCCGTTTTCACTCGCCTCGAGGGATGTTCTACTTTGAAGGGCCCAAAACGCAAGAGAGATCGCAATGACGGTGGTGATCATGTCCGCCGGCCTACCAAGTCAATGAAAGGCTAGATCTTAAAGAGTACCAAGAGATTGCTTTGATAGATCAATAGTTTTATTATATTTATTTGTTTTTCAAGATTGTTAGCTTAGCAAATTAGTCGTTGTCGTTAGGATTTCCCTTTTGTTATAAATAAAATGCATTTGATTAATAAAAGGACAAAATTTGATTTATTTATTTGATTAGACCGAGCCCGAAGGCGGCCTACGTTCCTCTTTTACATCAATCAAATAAGAGGCTCAGGTCTAACGTAGTTCATTTTTTAGAGAAAAAGGACAAAATACGATTTCAGGCCGAGGAGTGATCTCGCGCGAGACCAGGCCTCCTCTTTTTTTTTTATGCACACCCTTTCTTTTGCCTAGACTGCCCCTTCGGGTTTTCAATCTAGCGGGCTTCTTTTCTTGTCCAAGCTCTAATTTTTGCCTAGGCCGTCCCCTTCGAGATTTTCAACCTAGCGAGCATTTTTTCTTTTTAAGAGGCCAAATCACGCGAAGTATTTCTTGAGTTTGTCCATGTTGACTGGCTTCGATAGCTGATCTCCGCTCCCCCGGAGAATATCTTCTTCACGATGTAGGGTCCTATCCATCTTGGTCCCCACTTGCTTATCGGGTTGAAAGGTCCAGGACGATGTTCACGGAGAACCAGGTCGCCTACTCTGATATTCCTTGTCTTGACCTTTTTGTTGAAAGCTCTTGCCATTCTTCTTTGGTAAGCTTGAGTGTGCTCAGCTGCTTTCAGCCTCCTTTCATCTAGCAGGGCTAACTCTTCGTATCTGCTTTCTAGCCAGTCGACGTCATTCACTTGGTTTTCTAGGAGAACTCTTAGTGATGGTATTTCCAATTCTATCGGTAGGATAGCCTCCATCCCGAATGTGAGGGCGTAGGGGGTCTCCCCTGTAGCTGTTCGGACTGAGGTGCGGTATCCCCAAAGTGCGAAGGGTAGCTTGTCGGGCCAGTCTTTCCCAGTGATTGCCATTTTTCTGATGATAGTTTCGATTGTCTTGTTTGCGGCTTCAACTACTCCATTCGTCAGAGGCCTGTAAGGAGATGATTTATGCCTTATGATCATGTACTCTGTTAGGAGGTGATCGGTTTCTTTCTCGAAGTGCGAGCCATTATCGGATATCATCTCTTGTGCGACCCCGTATCGGCAGATGATGTTGTGCTTGATGAATTCTGCTACCTTTCTGGCATTCAAAACTTTGTAGAAGGCGGCCTCGATCCATTTAGTGAAATAGTCGATGGCTACTAGGATGAAACAGTGTCCGTTGGCTCCTACGGGTGTGACCTTTCCAATCACACCGATGCCCCATGTTGAGAACGACCAAGGAGACGTCATAGGGTACAGTAAGGAAGGCGGCGCGTGCTGAAGGTTGGCGTGTATCTGACACTTATGGCATTTCTTGACCATTCTGGTACAGTCGGCTTCCATGGTTAGCCAAAAGTACCCTTGTCTGATGAACTTTTTGGCAAGCATGTTTCTGCTCATGTGGGTTCCACATATACCTTGATGAACATGGTCCATTATTTCTTGGGCCTCTTCTTCGGTGGCACAAAGGAGGTTTCCTTGGGAGTATTTCTTGAATAGACGGCCAGCAATGATGACGTAGTTAGCTGCCAGCCTTTTAAGGGCAATTTGAGTCTTCTGGTCGGTCTCAGGTGGGATGGTTCCATCTAGGATGAAATGCCAAATGTCATGGTACCACGGTTTCTTTTTGGAGTCCTTAACGGTGGCGCATTCGGATGGCCATTTGTCTTTGCAGTCATGGAGATCTATTACGGCGCAGTAGGCAGGAGTTGCACGTCGGGTTATTTTGAAGGGTTTGACTGCCTTTCCTGTAGGGATTTCGACCAAGGAGGCGAGTGTAGCCAATGCATCAGCAAACTAGTTTTTGTCTCTAGGAAGATAGTGGAACGAGATATCCTGAAATTATTGCACCAACTCTTAGAGGTGGGCATTGTATCTTTGAAGGGTTGGATCTTGGATCCTCCACTTCTTCAGTGTCTGATTGATGATTAACTGGGAGTCCCCAAATACCTCAAGTTCAATCACGTTGCGCTCTAGGGTTGCCTCAAGCCCCGCTATGCAAGCTTCATATTCTGCGGTGTTGTTGGTGGCGTCAATTGCCATTGGAGTATAGATGTCGTCGGGATCTACTAACAACATTCCGATGTCGAATCCTTTCTTGTTAGCTCCGCCATCAAAAAATAATTGCCACTTATTTTTGTCTTCTATACTCATGATGTCTTCATCAGGGAATCGCGGGTCTTCCCCTTCACTTCGTCGCAAGGAAATTCGGCCAACTGATCTACGAATACACTCCCCCTGACGGATTTCTGAGTGACGTAAGTGATATCATATCCCGCGAGCATGAAGTACCATTTAGCTAGTCTCGAAGACAAATTTGATTTGTCTAGGATGTACTTCAAAGGATCCATTCTTGCGATGAGACGAACCGGGAAGGCTTCCATATAGTGCTTTAGTCTTTGTGATACCCAGACAAGAGCAGCGCAAGATTTATCGAGTGGAGAGTAGTTAATTTCGCTGCCTTGGAATCTGCGACTGACAAAGTAGATTGCATTCTCTGTGCGTGAAGCAGGCTGTTCTTGAGCAAGCATAGCCCCTAGCGCGTTGTCAGTAACCGTGAGGTATAGCTTTAAGGGCTTTTCCTTGTGCGGTGGAACCAGGATGGGTGGGGAAGTTAAGTAGTGCTTAACTTTCTCGAATGCTTCTTGACATTCCTCGGTCCACTCTTGAGGTGCGTTTTTCTTAAGTAGCTTGAAGATAGGATCGCACATTGTAGTCAGTTGATTGATGAATCGACTGATGTATTGGAGTCTGCCCATGAATCCCTTTACTTCTTTCTGAGTTCTTGGTGGAGGCATGTTTATGATGGCCTTTATCTTGGCGGGGTCTTCTTCTATGCCATGCTCGGTGACCATGTGCCCTAAGACTTTCCCTTTGACCACTCCGAACGAGCATTTTGTGGGGTTGAGCCTCATCTTGTGTTGTCTCAGTCGATCGAAGAATTTTCTGAGATCTCTGAAGTGCTGACCATCTGTCCCTTTTGAGTGGATAATCATGTCGTCCACGTATACCTCTATTTCCTTGTGGATCATGTCATGGAATAGTGTCGTGACTGCCCTTTGGTAAGTAGCCCCAGCGTTCTTGAGACCAAACGGCATGACTGTATAACAGAACGTCCCTCAAGGTGTGGTGAATGCCGTCTTGTGCTGATCCTCCTCTGCCATGAGAATTTGGTTATACCCTGCGAAGCCATCGACGAATGAGTGGACTTCGTATGCTGCTGTGGCATCGACCAACATGTCTATGTTTGGCAGTAGAAAGTCATCTTTAGGGGATGCCTTGTTTAAGTCTCTGAAATCTACACAGACTCGTATTTTCCCGTTCGACTTGGCTACTTGTACTGTGTTTGCTAGCCATTTCGGATACTCAATCACTTTGATAAATCCTACGTTCAATAGTTTCATGATCTCTTCTTTCACTTGCATTGACCATTCCGGATTGATTCTGTGCAGTTTCTGTTTGACTGGCTTGGCGTTGGGTAGCAACGATATTTTGTGTTCTACAATCGATTGATTTAACCCAGGCATATCTTTGTATGACCAAGCGAAGACGTTGACATATTCTCTAAGGAGCTGTGTCAAGGTTTCTCTGTCTTCCTCCTTGAAGAAGCTGTCGATCTTTGTTTCTCTGGGGTCTTCTATTGTCTCGAGATTAACCGTTTGCATTTCCTCATTGTCAACGGGGCCATTCTTTCCACAACGACCTACTTGCTTTGCTAATTCTTTTAAAATTTGTTCATTTTCTTGGTCTATCTCATCGTATGATTCATTATTAACTTGTTCGTTATATTGATTATTATTATTTAATTCATCATTCACGATGTTAGCAATCTCAGGGTACTCGAAAATATCAAAGTTTTCATTAAGGAAGTAAGGGAATACATGTTCGGCCACCGCCTCGATTTCCTCTTGGGTGAGTTCATCAGAGGTGGAGCCTGATTCTAAAGTGAAAGTTACAGGGCCTATCTTCCTGCGGGGATGGGGAGTACAACTAAGCTCTTTGATCATGAAGTCCTCTTCGACAACTGGTCCTCCGGTGATGTGCCAGTTTAGAATTGGCTCATCACATTTCTGCATTAACTTTGTGTAATCAATAGTTGGAGCGTCCCCCTTGAAGATTGCATGGATCTGGCTGTCTTCTAACCGGCACAGGTCTTCAAACTATCGCAGCATGTCTTCTCCCAACACAAAGTCCCATTTGCTGGTCATTTCTGCCTTCGTGCCCCACTAATCTTAAGGGATTAGCGGGACGGGTTTTGTTCCTTCTGGTGAAGCGTCGCAGTCGCTGAAGATTTCGAAGCCTAGTTGGCATTTTCCTTTATCGTCAGTCCATGGTTCTGAAAAAAAAAGTATGGGATGCTTTCCCCTTCCCGGACGAAGTAGCCATTGAGTGTCTTTCGATACGGCTCAAGGTTGCAATTTTTGACCTTTGGGTCATTGTGGCCTTTGTACGCGGTTCCTTCCCACTTGACTTGAGTGAAGTCCCACTCTTCTTCGTCATCTCCATCGCGGATGGAAATGATGTATCCTAGGCCATGCTTCATGTGTGGTGGGGGAACCGGTGGTGGTTCCGTTATCCCTTGCAAGTGTTTTCCAAGTCCCAAGCCACGAAAGTATCCTTTTGCTTGCATCATTCTCCAAACAGGAAGGTTTCCAAAAAACCGAAGTGCTTTGGAGTAATCGTTTTCGTTGCAAGTTTCTATGACATTCACGGTGCTTTCTTTCTCGATTGAAATAAGTAATCAGAATTGAAAGGAAAAATACTGACTAACTATTATTGAAAAGCAAACTTGATACTCTTGCCCACAAATGAGGATTTTAGGCAAGTAGTACCGAAACTAAACTAGGGTACCAATCGTTCCTTTTTGCAAATAAAAGTAAATAACTGAAAAAGACAGAGATCCCTCATTTGATTGAATTCATCCAAACTATGCCACCACTTGGACAAACTCTGATGGTGTCGTTGTCAATTAAGTCTTGGACTGCATTCTTCAGGTTGAAACAATCATCAGTATGGTGGCCATGGCATTGATGGTAGTAGCAGTAGAGGTGTGGAGCTCGACCTTCTCTATTGGGTATGTAACCTTCCATTGGGCTCATCTTTCCATCCTTATGAAGACTTCTGAAGAGATGACCGAGGGAGATCCTTCCAATGTCAGTGAAAATCCTACCCTTCCTTCGTTTAGCCATTTGATTATGGAGGTCTCGAATATGGTTCTCGTAGTGTTGCACAAAGACGTTGTGGCGAGACTGATATTTTGCTTCCATTTGCTCCTTGAGGTCACGGTAAAGAGTATTGAGGCAATACTTGACCCTCTCATCAATGTCATCTTCAATGTGGGCTTCGAGGGTGTTACACTTTTGGGTCATAGCCTCGAGTTCGCTTTTGACCTCTTCGAGTTCCTCAATCAGTATTTTTGTCTTCTCAGCTTGAATGGACTCTTCCAAGTGATGCCATGCGTTGTTATTGTCAATATGTTGCAGAGCTTTGGCGAGTTGAGCCTTGATGCCACTTAACTCTTCTTGTACGGATGATTGCCCGCTGTCGGAGTCACTTTCCATCTTCCGAAAATCCCTAGCAATGCGGGTGGCAGGTAAATCGAAGGCTTCCCTCCAACCTTCAACATGCTCCATTTCAGCGACAAGAGACTTGGTCATCTTCCGCAAATCTTCCTCTTCGAGGTCTTTCTTAGTGACGAAGTACTTTTCCGTAGACATTGTGTTGGGAGTCTTGAGGTTGAGTAGCTTCGGAAAACTGACAGAAGAGATGCAGAGATGGTGTCAGGATCAAATCTAGCCCCAACGAGTCGGAAACAGGCTTAAATGGTTCAGGCCCAAACACAGCAAACAGAGACATTATCTCGCGCGAGACAGGTAGTCACGCACGAGATAATCATACGGAAAGTCGATTTTTATTAGACCTAATTTTTGGTCGGAACGGAGAATCCGTTTTGAGGGGTTTCTAAGGCCTTTATCAGAACCTAACAACCAAGTAACCAGTCTGGTTTTTGTAAAACAAAGCCATGTAAGATTGTTTTGAAGGATTTTTTTTTCTTTTTAAAGGGACTTCCGAAAGGGTCATTCCAAAGGGACTTTTCCGAAGGGGCTATTCCGAGTCCTTCTTTATTGTCAATTTTACATGGCTTTATTTTGGTCAAAAACAAGAAAAGATCATCGAGTCAAACCGACCGGTCACGGAGTGATCCTAAAAAGACAATCTACATGAAATGTGGCGATGCAGGGCTGGAAGGCTAGGCTCCTCGCGATATGACAATCTAGATGGATTGAATACGCAAAGTGGGATGATCCAACTTCGGAGAGACCGGCGACTAGGTGGTTACCATCATCCATCCTTAGTGTGGGTCCCGGGTTAATTGGGGTATGTAGTGCAATGACAGATATAATATGAGTGCGCGTGTGTGATAGTCAATCTAGGTGATAGAAAAAATAGAGATATTTTTTGAAAAATAAAAGAAAAACAGATAGTGGCCGCACCAAATGGTTGCCTACGTTTCTCCCAATTTAGGAAGACTCAGGTCATCGTAGTTCCAATTAATGGGAGAGAGAGAGAGAGAAGAATAATTTAATTACAAGTCCCGAATCCCCAATGGACCGGACTTTAATAAAATAAAACCCAATCACACGCAGTTTATAAATAACAATCAATTATTTAAACTAAACACAGATTCGAGTTCTACATCTTAAGGGAGGCCTTAAGATGAGGGAACTCTGCAGATAATGAATTCTGGGATCCCCCTTGCGTGTTCGACTCTTGTCTTGGACCTTGAGACGAACAGGGAAAACCAGAATACACCTGATTGCCGAAGCGATATCTCGCGTGTGACAGGATGTCTCGTGCGAGATATGCCTCTTTATATTTACAATCCCCAGGGGAGTCGCCACTGTAGCGATGCGCAAATTTTTAACATCTTTTTGAGTCGCCACCTATATTATTCGTTTGGAAACATAGAAAAACCATTTGAAAATAGATTTTGGGTTCGGGGCTTAGGTTATAGAATGGGAAGGTCAAGGAGCACACATCCCACCCAATCTGGAGATCGGTCTTGCTAAAAAAGAGAGAGGTTCTCAAAGAAGGAAAATATTTTAAATAATAAAGAAAATAAAGATGCATTTAACGAGGTTAAACAGAATATAGGATCGATTGCTTCGAGACCATTGTTGGTATAATGGCCTAGGCTTAAGTTATGTTTAACTTAAAACCGTTATGTATCATCTTTATCGTTTAAGTTTATTATTTGATTATTATATATTTTGCATATTTATTGTAATAACCTCCATCCCTAATTGTTAAGTGAATAATTAGTATAAATGTTAATGGATAATCATATGATGATTATATGCATAGAGATGCACATTAAATTTATGGGTACTTGTTAGTGAACAAGTGACTGGACTTGACCCGTATGAGATTTATGTCATGGTCAAATGTCATAATTAAATCTCATATGGTCACTTCATTTAGTCCCTAGACCTGAGATTATCATGTCCTTACATATGATGAAAGTTATGTTTAATTTTAGTCAAATGATATCTTAACACGATATTTATAAAGGTTATCTTTGGCATGATCGGATTCATGATGGGAAGGATGATAAGTCAAGATGGAATTTGTCCCTCGAAAGAGAGATGTTTAGCTTGGGCCCCTCGATGAGTGATAATGATGAAAGTGTATGGCCATACCCCAATGTGATTGGATTATCATTATACTCATATCGAGAAAGCATTGAACAAATACAAGTTGACGTGGACCATTACTTGTGTTCAATATAACATCGTGAGAACCATCAGGACTTGACCTGATGGCCAGAGCACTGGGACACCAACACGGAGGTCCTGGGTTTGACTCCCCCTAGTGGTTATAATGGATGATTATCCCTCCCTAGTTAATATTAGGCGCCTCTGGGTGGGGATTTTAAAGTAATTTCAGAGAATTGATGGACTTGTTAGTAAATTGACTTACACAAAAAAGGGGCTTGCCTCGAGGTGGGCAAGCCTCAAAAAAAAAAAAAAAATTATAACTTCGTGAGACAAAGGGAGAAAAGGAAGTGTACCATTGGAAACGTGAACTCTTATGTTATATTAATTGGGTAGACATAATGGCTTGCTAGAGTCCGCTTATGTTTTATGAGGGTCGATATGATCGAGCTCATTGCCAACATAATATAATCCTATTGGGTCACACACAACTAGAATGAATTGGTTAAACCAAAGGAAGAAAATTGAGAGTTCCTCATCAGGCATAAGCCATCGCGTGACAGATCTTGTCCAGAGGACTCGTCTGGTCATGCGACAGATCTTGTCCAGAGGACTCGTCTGGTCGTGCGACACTTCTTGCCAGAGGCAGTTTACAGCTTGTTTCCTAATATGATTAGGGCATAAACTCTAATAATAATGTAGTATATATATGAGTCTGCAAGAAGCCGAAACCTAGCTGAATTTTCTAAGGAAAAATCACAACAAAGGTTTCTCAATATTTCTTCCATAGGTTTAAGAATCTAGCAATTCTCAAGAACTGTTCTTGGTTCATTCTAAAGTGTGGATACTACTAGAGGGTCTTCGCTCGTACGACGATCAAGGCCTAGAGTTCAAATTGTCCAAAGCAATCTAAAGATTCAAGTCTTGAAGATCGAAGTTTGTGATTCAAAATCACATTGATAATTGTTCGATAGCTCAAGAAAGGAAAGCGTTTAAGGTTGGTAAAGTTCTATCTCATAGGAATTCAATTTAATTGTATAGAACGGATCTTAGGGCTTGGGTTTTATGTTAATTAATGCTTTATTCCGCTGCGCATGGACCCATAAAACCCAACAGTGGTATCAGAGCCCCGTTCGTATGGTTAAGTTTGAATTAACATGCTAGAAAATTGATATATAAATTGTTTATATGTTCATTGCATGTTTTGTATGCGGTAGAATCTTATTGTTTTTGAAACAATGTGCCAAAATCGTTTTCTGTTCATATTGAATTAAATCTATTAAAATCTGTTTATTTGATTTAATTGCTTTATGATTAGAATTGATTGAAGCTGAAAAAATTTGCCAAACTGGCTACTCTAGTCGTGCGACAGAGTTGGCCGTGGGCAGTCTGAGAGGCTCGTCTGGTCGCGCGACAGATCAGGCCTCATGGAAGCTTATGTCACGCGACATTCTTTGGCTAATCTGGGCAGAATCAGTTTGTTAACTTTTTGTTGCTAATCTGTGATTATGTTTATAATCTGATATGTTACTGTCTTAATCTGGTTGCTATAAATTTCTGAAAATTAAATTTATAGGGCTATGCTAGATTAATTCAAAGTTTATGCATGCTTAGTTAATTAAAATATGATTTTATTAATTGTTGCGATGCATGAATTATATGTTCTTATGTGTTAAGAATTTTGTTAGATATTTAGTTGAAACATTGAATTGTAATTTCCTGAACGTTTAAATTGAAACATTAAAATTTTGTTTTCTGATTGTTTATGAGAAACAAGTCAGTTTACGCAAAATCTAAAGTTTTCTGATTGTTTATGAGAAACAAGTCAGTTACGAGTATCTGATTGTTTGTGAGAAATAAGTCAGTATACAAAGTATTGATTATGTTGCAAATCAGAGCTGGTATTCTAATTGTGCATGTCTAGGAGAGTTCTGTCAAAGGAAAGATTTGGTACTTAAGCAGTTGTTGAGGCTCACCTATTTTCATGGGAACTTACCTGGTGTACATCGTGATTAACGTTGCTGATATGCTTATAATCTGCTTTAAAGAACCTTCATTTAACTTTAAAGTTCTTTATGCCAATCCATGATTAAAACACTTGAGACCACTCGGATAGTTTTGGGTGGGCTTGCCATAGCAAGGTACTTTGATTCTATTTCATTTGCGAGCAAGATGAGGAAATGGTGGTTCCTATACGTTTAAAGTGGATGAACTTAATTGGGTTATCAAAATGGTTTTGGACCCAAGACATAAGATAAGATTAAAATATGCTTCGACATATGATGTCTTAATTAAATCTCATAAAAGATCTAAGAGTCATATACGATATGATTGATGTTTTCTACCTAATTAATTTAATCTTGAGCAGTGCGCCATAGCGTACTTGTGATTAAATTAAAAGTTGGATCTTAGCCCATTAAATGTATATTATGCTTATTTGCATTGGAAGGTGTATAATTTAGTGGGAGTATTTGTAAAATACATAATTTACTCTTAGATGATAAATGTGTTGATATTGATATGTGTTCGTATAATTTGCATATTTTGTTGTAGAAGTAGCATTACACAATAAATTGCGATTCGTCCTTATGAAGGACAAAGTTCGGAAGGAACAGTATAGATAATTCTGATTGGATCAGAAGCCTAAAGAATGGTTCTTAGGCAAATGTGTACGTTCTTGATGAATCCATTCCTGCTGAACCTACTACAAATGTTGCAAAGGGCAGATAAGGAGCAACATTAGAAACATATGATGATTCTAATGATATAGCTTGCCTTATAATTGCTATCATGTTTAAAGGCTCTTATGAAGAACCTTGAACATATGGAAGTCACTTTTGTTCTAGCACAACGCACAAAGGAAATGTTCCAAGTGCAAGCTAGGCAAAAGATGTATGTTGTGGTGAAGGCTCTTAATGCATGAGATGCAAAAAGGAGCAATCCGCAAGTGTGTTAAAGGTTAACACAAGAAAGGGGTTCATAAAGGAAAGGTAAAGAAGGTAAAGCAAAGATTACTAAACCCAGGGCAAAAGTTGCCAAAGCCGAAGAGGCTAAACCCAAAATGTCTCAAAAGGATGCATTTTGCTACCATTGTAATGAGATTGTCATTGAAAGCAAAATTGCAAGGCTTATTAGGAAGGCCTAAAAGGTGAAGAAGGGCAATATGATTGCTACTACTTCAAATATCTATATGATAGATATTTTCTTTTCGACTTCTTGTTCTTGGGTATATGATACCGGACATGGATACCACATTTGTTTAAAATGTGCAAGGAATAAAGAATAGAAAGCTACTCAAAGAAGGTAAATTAAACCTGTACGTGGGAATGAAGCAAGAGTTGCTGCATTAGCCATAGGGACTTATGAAGTCAATTTACCTAGTAGACTAGTACTTGTTTTGAACAAATGTCACTACGTTCCGGATTTGAGTAGGAGTATTATTTTCGTTTCTTATATGGATGATGAAGGATATAATTTTCTTATTGAGAATAAGAAGCTTTATATTTATTTAATGATATGCCCTATTGTATTGCATATGTCATTAAATGGTCTTCATATCCTTGAGGATGAGAAACAAAATAATATTGAAGATACCTATAATATAAATGGGAAATCTAAATCGAATAATATGAACAACACGTTCATATGGCATTGCCGGCTTGGTCAAATAAATAAGAGACATATATCTAAACTCCATTAACATGGACTTTTAGACTCATATGATTCTGAATCATATGAGGAATGTGGATCTTGTTTATTGTGATTATTGACCAAACCACCCTACACTAAGAGTAGTGGGAGGGCTAGTGACTTATTGATCATTATACATGAGATGTATGTGGACTATTAAGCAGCATTGCTAGGGGAATATTTTGGTGTTTCATCACATTCACCGATGACTTATCTAGATATGACTACGTCAATCTGATGAAGTCCAAAGGTGAATCGTTTGAGATGCTTTGAACATTTCAAGATGAAGTACAAAACAACTTGGCAAAACTATTTAGTACTTCGATTAGATCGAGGTGATGGATATTTGAGCCAAGAGTTTGACAATCATCTCAAAACTATGAAATCATTTCAGAATTGACTCCACACGGAACACCACTATGAATGGTGTGTCTGAAAGAAGTAATTGAACCTTGTAGGACATGGTTCATTCGATGATGTGTCAAGTTGACTTTCCTATTACCTTTTGAGGATATGCATTGAAAATAATGTGGTTACACTGAATTGTGTCCCTACTAAATTGGTTCCTTAGTCCCCACATGAGATGTGGCATGGAAGAATGTCTTTCATGAAGATTTGGGATTGCGAATCTTATGTAAAGAGACTTGTCTCTTATAAGTTAGCACCAAATCTGACTAGGTTATTTTCGGCAATTAATCTTACAACCGCAAAGAGAACAAAATGATTGTTGCTATATACGATTCGTTTCTTGAGAAATAGTTTCTAAATAAAGAATCTAGTGGGAGTAAAATTAATCTTGAAGGAGTTCAAAAACTGAAAATAATATGGAACCAAGAGTAGAGATGGAACCAAGTTCACAAGGAGTTGTGGAATCGGTTCAAGATGCACAAGTCCATCGTAAATCGGATAGGTTATGTTCCAAACTCATGAAATATTGATTTCTCGTATCGGAAAGTAATAAGGTGGAAGTCATTGAGAATGACGATCCTACTTCCTATCTTGAGGCGATGTCCGCTCCTAATTCGGATAAATGGTTAGGAACCATGAAGCCCGAATTACAATCCATGTTTGATAATCAAGTTTGGAACTTGATTGGGCTACCTGAAGGTGTAAAAACTAAAAGGTGCAAGTAGGTCTTTAAGACCGACATGGATGGGAAGGTGTATACTTTTATGACTAAGGATTGTAGCAAAGGGATTTAGGTTAATTCATAGTATTGACTATGTTGAAACTTTTTCGCCAGTTACAATGTCGAAGTCCATTAGAATTTCAATTGCCATGATCGCATATTATGACTATGTGATATTATTTCTATTTGTCTTATAACAATGATATCTTACTTATTGGAAAAATGAAGTTCCGACACTTAAGACTGTCAAGTCTTGGTCAAGGAAAGGTTTCTCAATGAAAGATATGGGTGAAGCCGCTTACATCATTGGCATCAAGATCTATAGAGATAGATCTAAAAGGATAAATTGGTTTGAGTCAAAATTCTCACATTGACAAGGTTCTTAGAAGAGTCTAAGAAAAGTAACTTGTCAATGGGTCATGGTGTTTCTCTTAGCAATACTCATTATCTTATGACAACTGATGAGCAAAAGGGAATGAATGAAGTTCTATATGCTCCGGCATTTGGATCTGTCATGTATGCCATGATTTGTACTAGACCTGACGTCTCGTATGCTCTAAGCATGACGATACGACACCAATCTGATCCTGTTGAGAACCATTGGATGGTAGTCAATATGATCCTTAAGTACTTAAGAAGAACTAAGGATACGTTCTTGGTATTTGAAAGGTTAGAAGATAATCTTGTTGTAAGGGTTACATAGATGCAAGCTTCCAAACTGACAAAGTTAATTTAATATCGCAATTAGGATTGGTGTTTATGCTTATTGGAGGTGCGGTTTTGATTGGAAAAGTTCCAAGCAGAAAATTGTAGCCAATTCTACTACTAAGGCCGAATTTTAACAACATATGATGTAGCTAAAAGAGGCAGTTTGGATCAAAAGTTCATTAGTGTTTTGGAAATGTTCCAAGTATCACTAATTGGTGAACTTTTGTTGTGATAAATGTGGTACCATTTGTGCAAACAATGGAACCAAGGTCATAACGGTGATCCAAACACATACTTAGACATTTTTTGAGAATTCATAAAGAATGAGAAAACGTTAGGATATGCAAAGTATCAACCGATGATGACATTAGGGATTCACTTACAAAGATCCTCGCACAGGCAGAAGCATGATGGTCATGTTAGGTCCATGAGTATTCGATACATAGTTGGAGCCTAGTGCAAGTGGGAGATTGTTGGTGTAATACCCTAGGCTTTAGTTATGTTTAACTTAAAACCGTTATGTATCATCTTTATCGTTTAAGTTTATTATTTGATTATTATATATTTTGCATATTTATTGTAATAATCTCCGTCCCTAATTTTTAAGTGAATAATTAGTATAAATGTTAATGGATAATCATATGATGATTATATGCATAGTGATGCACATTAAATTTATGGGTACTTGTTAGTGAACAAGTGACTGGACTTAACCCGTATGAGATTTATGGCATGGTCAAATGTCATAATTAAATCTCATATGGTCACTTCATTTAGTCCCTAGACCTGAGATTATCATGTCCTTACATATGATGAAAGTTATGTTTGATTTTAGTCAAACGATATCTTAACACGATATTTATAAAGGCTATCTTTGGCATGATCGAATTCATGATGGGAAGGATGATAAGTCAAGATGGAATTTGTCCCTCGAAAGAGAGATGTTTTGCTTGGGCCCCTCGATGAGTGATAATGATGAAAGTGTATGGCCATACCCCAATGCGATTGGATTATCATTATACTCAAGATCGAGAAAGCATTGAACAAATACAAGTTGACGTGGACCATGACTTGTGTTCAATATAACATCGTGAGACAAAGGGAGAAAAGGAAGTGTACCATTGGAAATGTGAACTCTTACGTTATATTAATTGGGTAGACATAATGGCTTGCTAGAGTCCGCTTATGTTTTATGAGGGTCGATATGATCGAGCTCAATGCCAACATAATATAATCCTATTGGGTCACACACAAATAGAATGAATTGGTTAAACCAAAGGAAGAAAATTAAGAGTTCCTCATCAGGCATAAGCCATCGCGCGACAGATCTTGTCCAGAGGACTCGTCTGGTCGTGCGACAGATCTTGTCCAGAGGACTCGTCTGGTCGTGCGACACTTCTTGCCAGAGGCGGTTTACAGCTTGTTTCCTAATATGATTAGGGCACAAACTCTAATACTAATGTAGTATATATATGTGTCTGTAAGCAGCCGAAACCTAGCCGAATTTTCTAAGGAAAAATCACAACAAAGGTTTCTCAATATTTCTTCCATAGGTTTAAGAATCTAGCAATTCTCAAGAACTGTTCTTGGTTCATTCTAAAGTGTGGATACTACTAGAGGGTCTTCGCTCGTACGACGATCAAGGCCTAGAGTTCAAATTGTACAAAGCAATCTAAAGATTCAAGTCTTGAAGATCGAAGTTTGTGATTCAAAATCACATTGATAATTGTTCGATAGCTCAAGAAAGGAAAGCGTTTAAGGTTGGTAAAGTTCTATCTCATAGGAATTCAATTTAATTGTATAGAACGGATCATAAGGCTTGCGTTTTGTGTTAATTGATGCTTTATTCCGCTGCGCATGGACCCATAAAACCCAACAAGCATCCCCATGATTTGGGGAGGCTCTAGGCTGATCCTAGGTTCAATGTATTTATAACACTCTAACAATCAATTAGAAAGGGAAAGGAAGATTACCTTGTGTGAAGTAATTCGGACCCAGTAAAGGAAGATTACCTTGCTTGATTTGAGCTTCAATGTTTGTTTATCAACAAGGTTGACGAACAAACTTTAGGTGATTTTAGGGGTAATTTACAGGAATCTTTCAGGGAGAGAAACCAGTAAAAGTGGGGGCTTTTGACTTGAAAAGTCTGGGCCCCAAAATACTGAAAGTCTTCAGGTATTTATAGGTGTTGGAGAGGTGTTTAAGATGAGATCAAACACCTTAGGAAGGTTACAGAATCCAAACTTCATTGGCTGGCCGGATGGATAAAGTTTTATCCCGTAAGAGGTTGAAATCGATGAGGAAACTGCCATCTGCAGGTCTGCAGAACTCCTTTATCTCGGGCGAGACACGCTATTCCGCGCGAGATAAGGCAGTCTGTGGACAATTCTGCCCTTCCCTCGTTATTTCGTATGCAGTTTAGTCCCAAACTAACGGTCGTTAGTCAAAACTTAATGAAACATGATGAAATGGTGGATTTCTACTTCTTGACTCAAGGCTAGACTTAGAGCGGTATAAATGTGCTCCGATGGGTTCAGAATGGGGTGTCTACATTGACAAGATTAAGGCATACCTAGTGAATCCCCCGATACTATGCCCCCCATATGGACAGAAACCCCTCCTGCTCTATCTCACGGTCACCGACACGGCAGTTAGGGCTATGCTGGCCCATGAAAAGAAAGATTCTCGGGTAGAGAATGCCATTTACTTTGTGAGCCTAAAGATGCAAGGGAGTGAGCTCAATTACTCGGTGTGTGAAAAGACATGTGCAGGACTGGTCTGGGTAGTTGAGAAACTGAAACACTACATGCAGGCTCACTCGGTGAATTTGGTCTCAAAAATGGACCCCATCAAGTATCTTTTCGACAAACCTTCCCTCTCAATGCGCTTGGCAAAATGGTCATTCTTCCTGGCAGAGTTTAACATCAACTATGTAACAAGAAAGGTAATCAAGGGTCAAGCACTCTCAGATCATCTGGCAAATTTCCCTAGTAATGGGGACCGAGGCCCTGAACCACAGTTCCCGGACGAAGGAATTTTCGCTTTTGAACCCAAGAATCGATGGAAACTCTTCTTCGACGGAGCTGCTAACAAAATGGGAAATGGCATAGGGATGTTGTTGGTGGACCCAAAAGATGAGCACATGCCGATAGCCGTCAAGCTGAACTTCTCTGTCACAAACAATGCAGCGGTGTATGAAGCCTGTATAGCCGGTTTAGAGGCCGCCCTAGAAAGAAATGTTAAGGAACTCGAGGTCTATGGGGACTCAGCCCTAATCATTAATCAGGTCTCAAATAAGTGGAAAATTGAGGATCCTCACTGGCAGAAGTACCGTGCCTATATGGAAGAATTGACAGAATAATTCAAAGAAGTGACCATCAATTATCTGCCAAGGGACATGAATAGATTTGCAGATGCCTTGCATAGGCTTTAGTTATGTTTAACTTAAACCGTTATGTATCATCTTTATCCTTGATTATAGAGAAAGTTTATTTGGTTCATTATATGTTTACATGTTTATTATATTGAACTGCGTCCCTAGTTGTTGTGAACAACTAGTATAAGTTGGTAATGGATAATCATGGAGATGATTATATGCATGGAGATGCACATTACACTTATGGGTACTTGCTAGAGAACGAGTACTGGACTTGACCTACTTATGAGATTTATGACATGGTCTGTTGTCATGATTAAATCTCATGATAGTCGTGTTATTGAATCCTTTGTACCTGAGATTATCATCGTCTTCCACATGATGAACGTTGTGTTTAATGCAGTCTAACACTATCTTTAGTCGGATAGAAATAAGGGCTATGTTAGCACGATTGGATTCTTGTAGGAAAGAATGATAAGTCATGAAGGGATTTGTCCCTCTTATGAAGAGAGATGTTTGCTTGGGCCCCTCAATGAATAGTGTTGATGAAATGTATGGCCATACTCAAGTGATTTGATAGAGATCAAATGCATTTGGATTATCAACATATTCGGAATCGAAAAAGCATTGAACGGAATGAGTTGACATAGACCATGACTCATGTTCAATTGGACATCGTGGACAAAGGGATTATGACATTAGATCTATCAAGGAATCAAGCTTTGATGTTATATTTAATTGGGTGGACATAATGATTTGCTAGAAGTCACTTATGTCTTGTGAGGTTGATGTTTCAACTCACTGCCAACATAAAATATAATTCCTAAAGGGTCACCCACAAAAGAATGAATTTGATTCAAGCTGAAAATTAGAATTTTGGGACCAGGAGCACGATTCGTGCCCTGGGTCACGACTCGTGCCAAAGGTAACGACTCGTGACCAAGGCTGAGACACGACTTGGTTTTTGTCTTGTTTTTATCAGAACGAGTTGAGGCTCAAGGAATGACTCGTGAGAACGAGTGGAAGCAAAGGGCACGACTCGTGCCAATTGGCACGACTGAATGTACGCTCGCCGAAAATTTAATTTTTAGGAGTCGCCACGCCGTTTTAAAGGAAACATTGAAAACCTTTTGAAAGAGAAAATGGGTTCGCGGGTTAGGTTACGTGTTGGGAAGAACCGAGAGTTTACCCAACACGCCTCGTCCGTAGACGAGTCTTTCTAATTAAACATCCAAATAATCCAAAGTGTGTGCAAACAATGATAACAAACAAGTGTAGTAAAACATGAATTTTATTGATTTAATGAGATCTTACAACTTGTGAACCATTTGGTTAGGGAGGCCACGTCCCAATTACATAGATCAGAACAGATTACAATTGGAAAATAATCTCTGCAAATAGACAAGATGTGTCTCGTGACACATAACATGCCTGGCTAGATGTGTCGCGTGACACAGGATCTACCTAGACATATTGTGTCGTGTGACACAAGGTGTCCATCTGCAGAGATTTGACAATCTGCACACAGAAGAACCAAAAACTAATACAGATCTAATGATTCAATCAATTCAGCTTTGAAATGAACAATTCAACAATAATTCGATCAAGGGGGTGTGGATATGGGAAGATCCACACTCCCTTGGGAATTAAACACCAATTCCAATAAGTTCAACTCATAAGCATGCAATTATACAAAACACAATGATTAAATAGAGAGATGGCAATTGGATTTCAGTAAGTAAGACAGATGGAGTCGACTTACTGAAATCAGATGAGACTATGATGATTGAATTATGAAATGACAAAAATAAGAGAGAGAAGAGGGATTTTGATGTGTTACCCTTGTAGTATCCCCGAATTCTATACCAAGTTTGGTATAGAATCCTTCAATAAACTGCTTCTTGAACTGGTTGAGCTGAGGAGGGGTGATGGATGGAGAATCCAAATGATGATGATGAATTGGGGTGAATTGGAGGGAATTGAAGGAGAGGATTGGAGGGATTTTGGGTAGGATAGAGAGAGAGGTGTGTTTGGCTGTGTATGGTATGTAGAGATACTAGCAGAGTAACAGTAGGCAAAAGAGGGATCCATTTATGAGAGGGGGAGGGTCTTATTTATAGGCTGCAGATGATGGACTCAAGGTGTTGCACGAACTTCTGTAACCACTTTCCATGGCTCGAGTTGTCGCATGACACAAGGTGTCACCAACTGTTTCTGGAGCCAAAACCTGGTTCTGGAACATTCCAGGTTAATACCCAAAAGGTCCAAAATAGGTTTATTCCTTATAGGTCCTTTAGCATGAGCAAAGTACTGAAAAGTACTTCCTTCGCAAGAAACTTATGGGATGTTTCCAGAAGTCTCGGAATAGATCGAGAATTTACCAAAATGCCCTTTAATGCAATTTTATCATATTAAAATGCACCGAAAAGGTAGCGAATTCGATAGGCGTACTTACAGAGCCCCTCGGCAACGTCAGTTATGGAAGAAGTGAGGTTGTCGATAAAATAAGACCCAATCCCAATGAGCGGCTAGGGAAAATGGCGAATGACTGGATGATGATCTGGTGAGATCGGATGGCTGGACCTTTGGAGAAAGGATTCCTACGTATCCCTAGAGGGAATCAAGCCGGTCGTAGTTCAGACTATTCGGAGGTGTCTGTAAGTACGCCAATCCAATTCGCGACCCCTTTTTTAGGTGCATTTTAATATGATAAAATTGCACTAGGGGGTGTTTTGGTATATTCTCAGTCCATTCCGAGACTTTCGGAAACATTTCATAAGTTTCTCACTAAGGAAGTATTTTTTAGTACTTTGTTCATGCAGAAGGACCTACAGGGAATTAGTTTCTTTGGACCTTTAAGGAATTATCGCAGAATGCTCCAGAAGCAGCAATTTGGCACCGAAAATGGTTATTGGCATCTTGTGTCACGCGACAACTCGAGCCATGGAAAACTGACACAGGAGGTCGTGCGACATACCTTGCCTCTAATCTGCAGCTATAAATTGGACCCTACCCCACTCATTTCAGGATCCCTTATCAACCTCCTAAAGTCACTCTTCCAAAATTCCTTGAGAAACCAGTCCCTCTACTCATTCCACAACAAACATCAACCAATTCCTCCCAATTCAACCTCTCTCATACCAATTCACTCATCTACATCCAATACCCCCACACATACCAACTGAAGACCACAGTTCCTCCTCAGATCTGAGATCCAAATCTCCTTCCAACAGCTGAATTGAAGGCTTCTACACCTAAATTGGTGTGGAGGTTGAGGACTACAAGGGTAACGAATTCCTCTCCTCCATCTCTCATATTTGTTCATTTTCTCCTTGCAATTCAGTTCAATTTCCATTCCTCCACTTGATAATCAAGCTCCATCCGCTTCTGATTATCAAGTGGCAATCGCCATCTCTCTGTTTAATATTTTTTTCTTGTTATTGTTCATGTTCATGATGTGATCTATTGGTATTTGTGGCTTGATTGCCAAGGGAGTGTGGATCTCCCATATCCACATCCCTTTGGTCACCCATATCCACATCCCTTTGGTCAATCCTTTATTGATTCGTAGTTATCTGTATTGAATTGGTGTGGCGGCTCGATCTGATTTAGTATCTGTTGAATCTGTTTCTCAATTATAAAGTCCCTGCAGAAGGCAACGTTATGTCACGCGACACAATTGGTCTCATCCATCCTGTGTAGTGCGACATAACTAGACCTATGCAGAGACTATCATTTCAGTTGTAAGTTTGTTCATCCAGGTCAGTCGTCACTCAAAACAGCATGTGGATATTCAATATCCACACTCATTTGAAGTGATTGGGTAGATCTATGTCAATTATGTGCTTGATTTGTAAGTATTCTGCATGTGATAGCTTGTGTCACGCGACATAATCTGCAAAGCAGATCCTGTGTTACGCGACACTCTTTGTCATTCTGCAGAAGTCATTTTCCAATTGTAATCTGCTTGTCCTCCTTGTAATATGGGATGTAGCCTCCTATGGTCAATGGCTCACAAGTTGTAATGTTCCCCTTTGAGCAATAAAACAAAGCACTTCCATGCATTTTATACATATCTTGTCACACACATTTCGCACACACGTTTCAATGATTAGAATGTTGAACATAGAAAGACTCGTCTACGGACGAGGCGTGTTGGGTGAACTCTCGATTCTTCCCAACACGTAACCTGACCCCCGAACTCAAAATTCTCTTTTCAAAAAGGTTTTCAATGTTTCCTTTAAAACGGTGTGGCGACTCCCAATTTTTATTATTTTTTCGGCGAGCGTTCATTCAGTGGCGACTCTGCTGGGGACATTTGAAACTTGTTTTTCAAAAAGTGGGTCAAACTTTCATTCTTGTTCAACATCCATTTCATTTATTTGTGTGTGCATTGTTGGTGATATTATATGTGTATAATTGCATTTTATTTCTTTGCTTTGTTCCTTTTCCTCCTTGTATTTTATTTTGGTGTGCTGAGGCTTAGTGTTGAATGATTGTTGTGCTTGGAGGCTGGGGCTAGTTCTATTTCTTTTCAGATTCTGGATATATGGTCTCTACTGTCACGTGACAGAACTGGCCCAATCAGTCCTGTGTAGTGCGACAGAAGTGGTCATTTTACAGGTGCTGAACTCTGGTGCAGGTTGTGATTGTGGGGCAGTTCCCCCATGATCAAGTTATGATCCCTTGCTTATTATGCTCTGTGGGGGTGTGTGAGTTGTTTTCCTTTTATCCCCCTTTTCAAAAAAAAAATAAAATAAAAAAAAAACATTTTTCGCAAAATAAAGGAACATAGCCATCCTACACACTAAGACACATAGATCTAGAACCCTCGGGTGCGATTGACAGCATCGCGGACGGCCATGTAATCCGCCTACGCTTGAGCGCCTGAAATCAAACCTATCCCCCTAGTGCATCATAGGTGGCGCCACACATTTAAGCCTTACCCAAAACGGTTGGTTTTGACACGACATTTTCAAATACACTAAAATGAATTGTTTCAAAATTTATAATAGGCTTTCGTACCTACTGTAGCGTTGTGAGAAGAATTTTATCTTTTTGAGTCGCCACCTATATTATTCGTTTGGAGAACATAGAAAAACCATTTTGAAAGAGATTTGGGTTCGGGGCTTAGGTTATGGAATGGGTAGGTCAAGGAGCATCCATTCCACCCAATCCGGAGATCGGTCTTGCTAAAGAAAAGAGAGGTTTTCAAAAGGAAGAAGAAAAGGATTTTAAACAATAAAAGATCCATTTAACGGGGTTAAACGGAATGTAGGATCGATTGCTTCGAGACCGTCTCCATGATTAGGAGAGGCTCTAGGCCGATCCTAGATTCAATAGATTTATACCACTCTAACAATCAATTAGAAAGGGATTTAGGGGGTTACCTTGCGTGAGGTGATTTGGGCAGAGTTTCGACTCAAGTTTAGAATCGAGTCTTGATATGGACAGAGCTTCGCCTCAGTCCTTGACTTGGATCTTGATGTTTGTTTATCAACAAGGTTGACAAACAAACTTTGAGGTGATTTTTAGGGTGATTTCGTAGGATTCTTTCAGGGAAAGAAACTAACAAAATATGTGTGTGTTGTGAAATTCTGGACTTTTTCCTCCTCCTCTCAACCTTGGAGGTCACCAGGTATTTATAGGGGTTGGGGAAGTGTTGAAGATGAGATCAAACACTTCAAGATGGTTCCAGACTCCAAATTCTATTGGTTGGCCGGATGGATGAAGTTTTATCCCGAAAAGAGGTTGAAATCGATGAGGAAACTGCCTTCTGGATGCTCCAGAGGGAGGATATCTCACGCGAGACACGCCATCTCGCGGCGAGATATTGCTTCTGTGGACAATTTCGTCCTTTCCTCGTTATCTCGTATGCAGTTTAGTCCCAAACTAACGGTGGTTAGTCAAAACTTAACGAAACATGACGAAATGGTGGATTTCTACTTCTTGACTCAAAGCGAGACTCAGAGTGGTATAAATATGATCCGACGTGTTCAGAATGGGGTGTCTACAGAGCCCCTCGGCGACAAGACTTATGGAAGAAGTCATATCGTCGATAGAAAAGACATCATTCTGAACATCGGGATGGTCGGGCCGCACGGCTTCCTACGTATCTCTATCGGAGAATCAGACCATGACGTAGTTCGACTCCAAAACACGAAAAGGCTGCTTTAGGTATTTTGAAAATCATTTGAAAATTGAGGAGATTTTGTTTTGAAAGATAAATTCATACTGAGGAATCAAATCAAGACCCAATTCTGAATGTACCTGTATGTTTGAAGATTCGCCTGTCTGGGCTCCGAACCTGCGGGAAATATGTTAGAAAACAAAGGCTTACCTGTCCGGTCCTCTGAGTCCTGTCGGTTTTGTGACGATTCGCCTTTCTGGGCTCCTAATCGGGCTTTTTGTTGTTTGAGGATGACGATTCACCTGTTTGGGCATTGAATCGGGCATTTGGTTTTGACGATCCACCTGTTTGGGCGTTGGACTGGGCTTTTTGATGATGATGATCCACCTGTTTGGGCATTGGACCGAGCTTTTGGTTCGACGATCCACCTGCTTGGGCATTGGACTGGGCTTTTTGATGATGACGATCCACCTGTTTGGGCGTTGGACCGAGCTTTTGGTTCGACGATCCACCTATTTGGGCGTTGGACCGAGCTTTTGGTTCGACGATCCACCTGTTTCGGCGTTGGACCGGGCTTTTATGATGACAATCCACCTGTTTGGGCGTTGGACCATGTGGTTTGAGTTGATCTTTGGACCACTCAGTTTTCGGGCGACTGGTGTCGTAGCGGGCGATCGTGCGGCTCATTCCGTGACTTGCGGTGCCGATTTTTCCACGTTTCCTTGCTAATTTGTCATTTTCAAGGGTAAATGTGTCAAAATTTTGAACATTGACGTTGCGTAGACGCTTGTTGTCGAGGACAATTTCGTAACATTCCAGAAGGTATATCTCGCGCGAGATAAGGTATACCGCGCGGGACTTTTACTGTCGGGGCATATAAATCAGCAGCTCCTCTTTGAATTTGAAAACATCCTTTTCAAAGTTCCCTCCCTAGCTCGAGCCAAGGTCGTTTTCCTTGCAATTTTTTCGTGGATTTGCTTGGTGATTCTCCTCCTAATCCATTCTCAATCCCTCCTCCCTCCATAATCAATGGCTCAAGAACAAAGGAATCCTATCTTGGGGAGTTATTTACTAGGGAAGGATTATCCCCGCGATGATCTCACCTTCGATAGGCACGCGCATATCTCCACTTTTGTTCGGGAGGGCTTGGTAAGAGTTTCTTTCTCAATTCTTGATTCTTGTATTGCATTGAGCTTGAACTCACTTTTTCTTGAATTCAAATTCCATCAATGGCTTTTCTTTTCTTGTTCATGCTTAGAACTAGGTTCCTTCTTGCATGCGTTGATTTTGTGCGTTTCTTTGGATGATTGTTGTTGCATTGTGTGCGTATGGGCCTCCTACACATCATGGATTGTAGGAGAAGTTGATTCGGATCATGAATGGCATCCTTGGGAAAGCTTTTCTTCTACGTACGCCAAGTGTTTGATGAAATGCCCCAATGAAAATTTTCTTCTATTTCATTGATTTCTTGACATGGAATGATTTCTAACATTGCCCTTTTTGTCTTTCCTCTATTTTGCAGTCATATAGGCCAACGAAGAATTGCCGAGGAAGCCTGAAAATGGCTAAAGCGGTGTGGGACAAGATCAAGGATCTTGATGGCGTTCGGGATAGGGTGGCCCAAACGGGGTTATTGACCTTTGTTGATAATCTTCGGGGAATAAGTCGAACTCCCCAAGTTCTTCAAGCGATTCGAGAGAGGTGGTGGGATACTACCCACACCGTTCATTTGCACTTCGGGGAAGCGACTATGACTCCGACTGATTTCCTTGCCATCACGGGGTTAGAGTTCATTGGTGATCCCCTGCCTAAGACTTCGGGTTATAAGCCTGCGGATCCAGCCGTGTGGAGACAGTTGATTGGTTTCTCCCCTAACAAGGTTAAGGGGTTTGCTGCTGAGCAAACACCCCTCCGGCGTCAGATTGAGGACTACGCGAAGAAGCTAAATGCGGTTACTGATCGGTTGGTGAGGGGTGCCCTCTGGTATATCCTTTCTGAGACCATCTTTGCGAACCATTCTTCTACGGCTCGTCTTTCTCTGCTACGTTTGTTGGTGAATCTGGATGAGGTGAGTGGATATGATTGGGGCTCACCGGGGCTGGCCTTCTGCTACCACGCCATGGATGAGGCGTGTAGGAATACCAAGGATTCCCTGTCAGGGTATTCTTATGCCTGGGAGGTATGCTCTTTGATTCTGTTTCTGCTCTCCGTCTGTATGCTCTGTCTGTGTTTCATACTGAATTCGCTCTATTTTCTTTGTGCATATATGGGGCTATACTGTCCTTGGATTGTACAGGTTTGAGTTGGAGAGCCGGACCCCTTTCTGGGATATCGAGGTGGAGCCCCCCTAATCGGAGCGTTGATGAGGAGGAGAACCAGTAGTGGACCCTAACGGTGGCAGAGGCGAGGACCATGCTGGACACCTTTGAGTACGAGAGGCTGGGCCTATATCCCTGGACCTTGTTGGAGCGGGAGGTACATCGTGCTTGGGATGCTACCGGGATGCAGAGGATGCTGGCATCTTTGGAGGGAGATACCATGTATCTTGGTGAGCGGGTCTTCCCACAGCATGGCCGGGGTAGCCTGCCATATAGCGTGCCGGCGGATCCGCCGAGGGTGATGTATCCCACCTACTCCATTCCAGATGATGACTACGCAGGTCTTTTGGTGGGTGATGTGGAAACGGCTTGTGTTATTGTTCGGTCGAAACCTAACGGTTTATTTTATATCCGCAAGCGCACGGGCTATTGTAATATAGCGGGTGCAAGTACGAGTCGATCCCACAGAGACAGGGTTTACTTAAGGGATATTTTTGTCTTTTAGAAAATATAGAAAGGATTGGGGGGTAGATAAAATTTGTTTTTAGAATAATAGAGAGATCATAAACAGAAAATACTTTTAATTTAAATCTTATAAAACGAAGCATTCTTGGGATTGGAAATCATACACATATTCTTATTCATCAAATTGTCATTGTCTTAGAAATAAAAGGTTTTCATAAAAAGCAAGGATGGTATGTTAGGCCTACGCTATTTCGGGCTAGGACAATAGCGTTTGTATTCTTCACTAATTATGTCCTAACTGTTTGAGAAATCCGTTTATGTTTGCCCCCGCCCGTCACAAACGGGCATTCCGGCTTATCTCTAGCCGACCATAATTAGTAAGAATCCATTAAGGACGGAAGTCAACATACTTTCCATTAAAGGAACATCCCTAGGCCATTGAACTACTCTCGTGATCAATAAACCTAGTTTCTTTATATGGTTCCGTCAATTGAGATTCTCCGCTAGGTACTTCTCTCAATTGACTGAATCATACAAATTGAATATCGCCAATAAGTAAGGCATTTAGAGAATAATATAAAGAGATTGTTTTAGATGAAGAAAGAAGACAAGACTAATCATTTTTAGATGATGAATAAGCATGCTTTTGAGTTTCCAACCCCAAGAATATGGGGGATTACTCACAAGCCATTTATAATATATAAGCAATTAAAATAAGAGATTGAGTAAGAAAGACTTATGATGAACAAATGCTGGAAATAATGCTTCACTTTTATTGCTCTTCTTCCAAAGTGACTTCAAGAACAAAATAATGACTTGATCTTCAAATCTCCTTAGAAATTGTTATCACAAGTATTTGTGTTTTCTATCTATCTAGTATCAGTAGTTTCTCTCTAATAATTTTGTGTTTAAGACTGATCACTAGGGTCCTATTTATAAAAAGGAGGGAACTCTTCAATCGGGTGCAACCAAAAGGTGCCTTTACGTCTGCAGTCGCGTTTTGCACGGCCGCGTCAAGGAAGTTGCACGGCCGTGTGACCCTTGGCGCCAGATTTTGAATTTAAGTCTTGACACTTAGCACGGCCGCTCCTATATAAGCTGCACGGCCGCTCCATAAGATGACACGGGCGCTCCCTCTTCAAGACACGGCCACTCTATAATTTAGGGCCAAAAATGGCCTGAAAAAGGCCAAGTGCACGGCCGCTCCATCTTTGCTGCACGGCCGCTCTGTCTGAATTTTAACTTTGTGTGCTTGATTTGGTTGGTGCTCTCCCAAGTCTTTTGCCTCGAAGTGTCCAAGTATCCTTTTGATAAAAATGAACCTAAAACCTGTCTTTAAAAAGCAAGAAAAATACCAAAAGCGTAAAATCTAGAAAATAAGGAAAAGGAACTAAAAAGTATATGAAATGAAATGAGAAATGATGATTTATGCAATAAAAAGTATATAAAAATAAGGATAAATGACTATATAATAGTCACTTATCAAACTCCCCCACACTTAAACCTTTGCTTGTCCCCAAGCAAACTTAGAATGAAATATGGAGAGGGAGAAAAATATGATTGATCCCTCAGAAATAAAGTAGCAAGCCCTTGAATGCCTTGTAGATAATGCCTTTTATCTATCTAATCATATTTTGAATACCTTTAAAAATTTATTTTAGGAAGAAATATTTTAGGGATATTTTAAAGAGATAAAATGCAAGACAATAACCTAGTATAGCATATATAGAATTTTGACCAAGTAAAGCATGCTAGAAGGAAGAATCTTCTTGGTAGGAAAAGCTATCACTTTTTAGAGTGATTTTTTTAGAAAAGATGAATTTTATTTCTTTAAGATGTACAAGAGAAGGTATAGATATTTTATTCACAATTTAGAAGTTCCAAAGAATTGTATTACATTCTTGAATCACAAGGGTGAAGAATGGGTGATGGTAGTGGAAAAATCTCGTCAAAGTCAAACAAATTTATCTTATTTTTGTACGTGTTATATTTTTGCAAAAGACCTAAGTTATTCTTGATCCTTTCAAGTAGGAGACATTGTGGTCGCGAGCCCCATGTTCCTAATACTTAGATCAAGAATACTTTTGGATATTATTTCCGTTTTGGCAAGGAAGCATCGTCGCAGCGAACGCCGTGCCCCGAGTTACTTAGGAGATAATAGGTTTCTTTTTGCTTTTAAGGTTTGGTGACCATTGTCACTCTTTTATTAATAAGATAGAAGTGTTTTTCTTTGACTTGATTTGAAAAATGGAAGGATGGAATTTATGAAAGGGTGTGATTCAAGGGATGCAAACAAAAAGGTGCTTCTAAAGAGGGAATAAATATCTAATAAAGATAAAAAATGTACAATCTTAAAAAGAATATATTCAAAATTTGCATATATAACCAAGCATAAAAGAATTCCTTTCTAATCAAATGCATTTTCCTTGATGAGATTCTATATTGTGATATACCAACTTATGAGGCTTTCAATTATTTCCTAAAAAGATCCCTTATACTTTTCCTTTTTATAGATTTCTAAGTGTATAGAAAATATGAGAGGAAAGATAAAGGCATTTATACTAGGGCAAATGGCAAGCATAAAGATAATGATTTTTGATCATCATAGGGATTATTTTTTTTTTTTTTTTACATGCATAAAAGAAAAAAATGCAACTAAGTTAAAAAAGAAAAATTATACTAGAAAGCAGTTAAATCTATACTAAAAGCAAAATAAAATAAAGATAGATATACCCCCCCCCCACACTTGAAGTGAACATTGTCCTCAATGTTTCAAGGACGAAGGGTAAAAAGATAAGCATGCGGTGGTAAACAAAATTATGATAAACAGTAATATAATCCATCGGTTTACTATTCCGATGATGCTTGTTTAAGGTCATAAGCTCGACCCCTTTCTATCAGTAATAATGGGCGGTGAGTGGTATTGTAATGGTCTCTTATCCTTAACAACCCGCCATTCCTTGTCCTTCGGCGTGATTGAGCTCTTATAATTGATGCGACATCCCGGTGTGCCTTTTTTCTTAGGCCCCCTACCCTTTGATTTTTCAATTTTATTAGGCTGTTTAAGGTGCATATTTTTCATACCATTATGATCTAAGGGCTTTTTAATTATTATTTTTGAGTCCTTGGATTGCGAGTTTTCACTCTTTTTGTTATCATTCTTAGGACTGTCAACTTCATGGCATGATTTCTTGAGATTTAAGTCTTTAAATTCGACTTTCTTATTTCCAATGTTTAAAGAAAGAGTGCCATTCTTTACATCTATTATTGCACCAGCGGTGGCAAGAAAAGGTCTTCCTAGAATTATTGGAATTTGGTGATCTTCCTCCATATCAAGAACTACAAAGTCAATCGGGATGATCAATTTCCCAATTTGACAAGGGACGTCTTCCATAATACCCATCGGGTATTTAATGGAGCGATCCGCTAGTTGGAGAGAAATAGTGGTGGGTTTCATTTCCCCTACACCTAGTTTCTTACCTACCGAAAGCGGAATGAGGCTCACACTTGCCCCAAGATCTAACAAAGCATTATCAACATTATATTTACCTATTTTGCAAGGAATAGAGAAAGTGCCGGGGTCTTTTAATTTAGGAGGAAGTTCTCTTTGTAAAATGGCACTTACTTCTTCTGTTAAAGCGACAGTTTCATGCTCCTCAAGTTTTCTTTTATTTGCAAGAATATCCTTTAAGAACTTAGCATAAGAGGGCATTTGTTGAAGGGCATCGGTAAAAGGTATGTTGATATAAATAGATTTTAAGACTTCTAAAAATTTTGCAAATTGTTTGTCAAGTTTGGCTCTTACCAACCTTTGGGGGTATGGAATTGGAGGGTCAAAATTTCTAGAAATCTTAGGGGATTCTGTCCCATTTTCAACATCTTCATTAGTCTCAACCATCGGTGGGGTCGGACTAACGTTCTCCTTATTTGGTTTGATATTTTCCTTAGGAAGGGGATCTACAATTTCTTTTCCACTCCTAGTTTCTACCGCACTAACATGCTCATCGGGCCTTTGCGATTGACCGGGGAAACTCCCTTGTGGTCTATGCGAGGTGCCGGTTTGTTGAGCTTGTTGATTTTCAAGCATTCTATTGTGGGCGGCTAAATTATCAAACCTAGCATTCAATGACTTAATGGATTCCCTTAACTCATTATTGGTCTTCTCTTGTTCGTTTTTGCTTTCGATCATAAAATCCATAATAAGATCCAATTTAGACTTAGGGGGAGGGAAAGCACTAGAATTTCCATTGAAATTCTTTTGTGTGAATCCCGATGGTTGTGTAGAAGGTTGTGGGTTTAAAATATTGTTATTCTTATAGGAAAAATTAGGGTGATTTCTCCATTCGGGATTGTATGTGTTTGAATACATACCACCATTTTCCCTATAAGAATTAACAAAATTTACTTGATCACTAGAAGTAGTGTCAAGCAATTCACAACATTCTGTACTATGTGAGTTTGACCCACATAGTCCACAAACAACATTAATGTTGGCCACGGGATTTACATTAAAGTTTTCAAACTTTTTAAGAAGCATATCAACTTTAGAAGATAAGGTAGTAATGACATCAATATTGTACTTACCTGGAATCCCCTGCGGTTGTTCCTTCTCATTGAACCATTGATAGTGATTCAGGGCTATGCTTTCTATCAAGTCGTATGCTTCATCCACCGTCTTATTCATTAGTGCACCTCCTGCGGCGGCATCAATTGTCTCCCTTGTTCTATATGTGAGACCATTGTAGAAAGTGTGCACAATTAACCATTTTTCAAGCCCGTGGTGAGGGCACGTCCTTAGGAGCTCTTTGAATCGCTCCCAAGCGTCATACAGTGATTCGCTTCCTGTTTGGCTAAAATTTGTAATCTTCGTCCGAATTTGAGCAGTCTTGCTCGGAGGGAAGAAACGTCCAAGGAATGCTTCTTGAATTTGGTCCCAAGTTGTAAAAGAGTTGGGTGGGACTGAAATTAACCACTGTTTCGCCTTATCCTTAAGAGAGAAAGGAAAAAGACGCATCCGAATTGCTTCCGGGGTAACATTCTGAATACGTGTGGTATCACAATATTCAAGGAATGTTTGGATGTGGAGATGAGGATCTTCGAAAGCGGTGCCGCTATATTGGTTATTCATAACCATAAGCAAAAGTCGCGGCTTTATCTCAAAGTGTGCCGCTTCGGCATTCGGCACAACAATAGGAGATCTAGTTCCCGGGGTACTTGGATTAACAAAGTCCCGTAGGGTCCTAGCAGGTGTTTGCGGTTCTCCGTCCATGTGTTTTTGTAGAGTTTCTCTAAATCTTCTTAATCTTTCGTGAAAGCTTCTTTCGAGTTTCGGATCAAAGTTGTCAACAAATGTCCGAGAACGTTTCATAAACTACAAGAAAAACACTTGAAGAAAAAAAAATTAAACGTAACAGATTATAGGACAAGAAAGCAAAATAGTAAAAATAAAACAAAAACTAAAAATTTTGTAGTAAAGACAAAAATAAAAAGTAAACCGTTATCCCCGGCAACGGCGCCAAAAACTTGTTAGAGTCAAAACCTAACGGTTTATTTTATATCCGCAAGCGCACGGGCTATTGTAATATAGCGGGTGCAAGTACGAGTCGATCCCACAGAGACAGGGTTTACTTAAGGGATATTTTTGTCTTTTAGAAAATATAGAAAGGATTGGGGGGTAGATAAAATTTGTTTTTAGAATAATAGAGAGATCATAAACAGAAAATACTTTTAATTTAAATCTTATAAAACGAAGCATTCTTGGGATTGGAAATCATACACATATTCTTATTCATCAAATTGTCATTGTCTTAGAAATAAAAGGTTTTCATAAAAAGCAAGGATGGTATGTTAGGCCTACGCTATTTCGGGCTAGGACAATAGCGTTTGTATTCTTCACTAATTATGTCCTAACTGTTTGAGAAATCCGTTTATGTTTGCCCCCGCCCTGTCACAAACGGGCATTCCGGCTTATCTCTAGCTGACCATAATTAGTAAGAATCCATTAAGGACGGAAGTCAACATACTTTCCATTAAAGGAACATCCCTAGGCCATTGAACTACTCTCGTGATCAATAAACCTAGTTTCTTTATATGGTTCCGTCAATTGAGATTCTCCGCTAGGTACTTCTCTCAATTGATCGAATCATACAAATTGGATATCGCCAATAAGTAAGGCATTTAGAGAATAATATAAAGAGATTGTTTTAGATGAAGAAAGAAGACAAGACTAATCATTTTTAGATGATGAATAAGCATGCTTTTGAGTTTCCAACCCCAAGAATATGGGGGATTACTCACAAGCCATTTATAATATATAAGCAATTAAAATAAGAGATTGAGTAAGAAAGACTTATGATGAACAAATGCTGGAAATAATGCTTCACTTTTATTGCTCTTCTTCCAAAGTGACTTCAAGAACAAAATAATGACTTGATCTTCAAATCTCCTTAGAAATTGTTATCACAAGTATTTGTGTTTTCTATCTATCTAGTATCAGTAGTTTCTCTCTAATAATTTTGTGTTTAAGACTGATCACTAGGGTCCTATTTATAAAAAGGAGGGAACTCTTCAATCGGGTGCAACCAAAAGGTGCCTTTACGTCTGCAGTCGCGTTTTGCACGGCCGCGTCAAGGAAGTTGCACGGCCGTGTGACCCTTGGCGCCAGATTTTGAATTTAAGTCTTGACACTTAGCACGGCCGCTCCTATATAAGCTGCACGGCCGCTCCATAAGATGACACGGGCGCTCCCTCTTCAAGACACGGCCACTCTATAATTTAGGGCCAAAAATGGCCTGAAAAAGGCCAAGTGCACGGCCGCTCCATCTTTGCTGCACGGCCGCTCTGTCTGAATTTTAACTTTGCGTGCTTGATTTGGTTGGTGCTCTCCCAAGTCTTTTGCCTCGAAGTGTCCAAGTATCCTTTTGATAAAAATGAACCTAAAACCTGTCTTTAAAAAGCAAGAAAAATACCAAAAGCGTAAAATCTAGAAAATAAGGAAAAGGAACTAAAAAGTATATGAAATGAAATGAGAAATGATGATTTATGCAATAAAAAGTATATAAAAATAAGGATAAATGACTATATAATAGTCACTTATCAGTTATCCCCGGGGCCTCTTATGCGGAGTTCCTTCCTCGCTTGATGGGTCCCGTCCTGGTGGGGGATAGGCGATCACATGCTCGTGGCTCCACCTCTGCTTCTGCTTCAGGTTCCTCAGCCCCTAGCACTTCTTCCCAGGCTACTGGTTCTCTGCCCTTCGTGCCAGACTTCGGCCCTTTGAGCTACACGTACATGATGGGGAGTTGTGAATGTGTGCCCAAATTTTTTGTTCGTTGGATTCACGCGAGTTTGAAGACATATGGTTTAATTTGAAAAACGGAGTCGCCACACCATTTTGATTACCTCAAAACTTTGAAAAAAAGGTTTTATGGGTTCGGAGGTTAAGTTACCCCTTGGGAAGAACGTTTGGCGTTCACCCAAGGTGCCTTGCCGGAGCAAGTCTCCCATGATTTCATTAATCGTGCTTGCTTGCGTGCTTTCTTGTGTGCATGTGTTTGAAAATAAGGAGGGAATGTCCCAAGTCGTCTTCCGGACGTACAAACCATTTGTTGGTTGTCGCTCGGGATTTCTTGGATTTTATGTATTCGGGATTATGATCCCGCCCTCATCTTGGACTTGTGATCATCGCATTTTTTAGACCTTGGGACTTGCGTGATTGAGAGAATGACTCTCTTTGTAGTCAAAGATGAGGTTCTTTAGAAAAGGAGGGTCCTTAGCCCATCAATCCTACACTTTAAGATGGTCGAGCTTGTATAGATGCTTCATACTCATCTTAAGTGATAATCGGAGATATAGGGTTCAAGGTTGTCCTTTTTCTAAAGAGATTATGAAACCTTTATGGAAGGAACGATGTAAAGATAGGATCTTTTACACCGGTCCGTTCCTAGGTTGCTAATGAGGGAATGGGGGAAATGTACGTAAAAATGACACTTTAATGAAAAGATGACATTTTTGGGTTGCAAATGATGCACTTGATTCAAAGAAATGATCTTTATTGCAAATGATGCATAAAGATATGATTTTTATGCAAATGATGCATTTTGTTGAAGAAATTGGCATTCATTATGCAAATGATGCATAAAGATTGCATTTTGAAAAGCATATGATGCTAGTTTATGGTAAAGACATGATCTTTAAAGCAAATGATGCTTGGAAAAGGGATTTTGAATGCAAAGGATGCATTTTGATTGAAAAGATTTGATTTTTATATGCAAAGGATGCATAAAGATGACATTTTTATTTGAAAATGGGGGTTTTAGGTGCGAAGGATGCACCTTTATGGGAAAAGACTACATTTTTATGACAATTGATGTCTAATGCATGCAAAAGGGGAAGGGGGAATATGAAGATATGATCTTTAATCTACCAAGTCCCAAGCAATATAAAGGTAATGCAATGAGCAATTTATAAAGCAATTAGGATGCGAGGTTAGGGCGTGCGAGGTTACCAATGGCTTCCTTCTTCTTCGGGCGGAGCTAGGAGGAGAGGTTGATCTTGGATCTTCAAGGAGGAGGGAGGGAGCTTCTTGGCCTTCTTCTTCACCTTCTTGAACTTCCAGCAGTATTCTTCACATATTAGGAGTGTTTGTGGGTGATTTGTTGTGTCAATTGTGTGTTGAAATGGGTAGAGGAGGGCTCTATTTATAGGCAGTCTAGATAAGGCTAATGAAGCCGTGCGGCTAAGGACAGCGAGCTAATGCAGCCGTGCGGTATTATCCACAATGACTCAGCATTCTAGAACCATGCAAGGTGGCATTATTCTAGAACCTTTCCTCCTAATTAAGAAAAACGTGTTTCTTAATTAGGAAGGATCCCCTTCAGCTCTAAATTAATTAAAAACAGTTCCGGAATGTTTCCGGAACACTAGGAAGGTCCGGGGAATTACCGGAAAACTTACCGAAATTGCCGAGAAATTTAACCGGAAGGCATGAGCCAGATTTGGGTACTTACAGAAGCCCCTCGGCAACGTCACTTGCAAGGTGAGTGGGGTTGTCGATAGAAAAGGATCCGATCTGGCGAATGCCGAGACGGATTGGGTGACCAAGGTGGTCGAGTGGCTGAACCTCTTATGAAAGGCTACCTACGTATCCCGGAGGAATCAAGCCAGGCCGTAGTTCGGAATAGATCCGCTGGGAATGGAGAAGAGAAACTGGTCTCTTGTTGGGGAAATAGAAGGGAAAATGACCTAGGAGGTCAAGCAATTGATCCTACTGGGGATATGCTAGGAGTGACCAAGGTGGTCAGATAACAAAGTCTCTTATGAGAGACTACTTCATCACTGAGGAGTGACGGAGGAAAAGGGTGACCAAAGTGGTCAGATGGCTGGACCTTTTATAAAAGGCTACCTACGTATCCCGGGGGAATCAAGCCTTGATCGTAGTTCGAGCATCACTAGATAGTTAGGAACGATGTCTAGGATCCTTGAGGGTTTGACAATTAATGGAGGCTGTCACCTGAGAAAACTGGAGCTTACGTCACTATCGAGAAGATAGAGGTAGCTAAAGCTGGATGACGTTATTTCTTTATGACGGAAATAACGAAGACTAAAGCTTACGGTGCTATCTCTTTTTGACAGAGATAGAGGTAGCTAAAGCTAGATGACGTTATTTCTTTATGACGGAAATAACGGAGACTAAAGCTTATGGCGCTATCTCTTTTTGACAGAGATAGAGGTAGCTAAAGCTAGAAGAACTTAAGTATACTTCACTATTCGTGATAGAGGTATCTTAAGTTAAGAGGAACTCAAGCATACATCACTATCCGGGATAGAGGTAGCTTAAGTTGAGAGAAACTTGAGCATACGTCACTATTCGGGATAGAGGTAGCTTAAGTTTAGAGGGACTTGAGCATACGTCACTATCCGGGATAGAGGTAGCTCAAGTTGAGAGAACTTAGCATACGTCACTATTCGGGATAGAGGTAGCTTAATTTAAGAGAACTTAGCATACGTCGCTATCCGGGATAGAGGTAGCTTAAGTTGAGAGGACTTAGCATACGTCACTATTCGGGATAGAGGTAGCTTAAGTTAGGATAACTTAGCATACGTCACTATTCGGGATAGAGGTAGCTTAAGTTAGGATAACTTAGCATACGTCGCTATCCGAGATAGAGGTAAGCTAAGTTTAGAGTTTTGACAATTCGGAGGTTGTCACCTAGCATTATCCCGTTATAACGGAATTAATGGAGGCGACTGGGAAGAAAGCTTAATTGCTTAAGAGATAAGGGATATCTTCTGAAAAAGATGTTATCTTGGTTAAAAGATAACGGACATTGCATGCCCAAGTGGAAGGTCCAGGGGCAGGATTGTAATTTTCTACTCAGAGCGAATGAGGCCGCCCGGCATGAGATGGAGAAAAAGGAGCCGTACGGCTAGAAGCCTGTTTTTTCCAGATTATTTAAAATCAAATTTGAACGGGACATTGGCATTGTGTTGCCGCCCAAGAACGCAGAGAGAGAGAAGAGAGGAAGAGAATTTCGAAATTCTTTCAATCCCCTTGCTTCCCTTTGATTTAAGATGGATCCGGAGGGCAATCCCATACCGAGGCAAGCAAGAAGAAAGATCTCGGCGGCCGCTCGGAGGAGGAGAAAGGAGCTCGTGCGAACGGAAAGAAAGTATGACTTTCTTACGCCTCCGTCGGAGCTTTACCCGGGGAGAAGAGAGCACAAATCGACGAACCCGCGTCCGGTTGGGGTAAGCATTCTTATTTGGCTCAATTCCGTCGATTTTGATTGAATTTTCATTGATTTAGGGCTCGACCCGAATTTTAGGAATTTTCTAGGATTTTTGAATGATTTTGAGACATTGATGAATAACTTATGAGGCTAAGAATATGCAATGTGCAATTTGTTTGACAAAAATAATGGGAATGACCCACTTTTTTCTCGCAAATAAAGTAAGAATGAAAAAATTGTCTATAGTGAGACGGAGTTCTTGCATGTGCTAGAACTAGGTCAAAATTTTGAGAAAACATGATTTTGGAAGATGAAAAGGATTCATGCATGCCATTTTTGAAAGAATAATGCTTATGTCCAAAGAAATGTGAAAATTGTGATTTTGTGCTTTAGGAAAGCAATGGGACTTGACATGACACATTTCAAGTGATGAAAAACGCTTTTTTGATGCAAATGATGCTAGAAAAACTTTTGTGAATGCTTTTCTTTTGAAAAACATGTGCACTTTTTGAATATATGCATGCTTTTGAAAATGATGAATGATTGACACATTTCTTTTTGTTTGTGCTTGTCTACAGGAGAACAAGTCTAGAGGACCATCAGAGATTGCAGTCAAGCTTTGGCAGAGGATGCCGGATTTCGAGAAGAATGGGGTGAACCCCAAGGATTTGGTGAGGGCTACCGGCCTGGATTCGTTCATCGAGGCTATCGGCAGGGGTGTTCACATCACCTCTAAGAGCAAGGGCTTGATCCAGGCCCTTTCTGAGTTCTGGTGGGACAGTACACATAGCTTTCACCTGAGCTGGGGAGAGCTTACAGTGACTCCTGCCGATTTCACAGCTATTACTGGCCTACAGTTCACCGGGAGGCCCGTGACTTGGAGAGACCACATTACAGCTGAGGAGTTCCAGGCTTTGGTTGGATTTGAGTTGATTCCCAAGGGGCTGGGGATGGAGACACGGAATGTCGAGGTGGCAGTTCAGACTTGCATGCAGAACTTTGCTGCTAATGATGTGACCGCCCAACAGCTGGCTAGAGCATTCGTATGGTTGATGCTATCAGTCACTATTTTCGCTAATTCTGGGACGCTGGCCATGACTTGCCTCCTCGACTCTCTGGAGGATGTTGATGGGATAAGGACGGTCTCTTGGGGAGAGGCCGGATTGGCGGAGCTCTACTTCTCCTTGGACATGTACAGTCGGAATAAAGCTGCCTCCATGTACTGCTTCTCATTTTCCCTTGAGGTAGCCTCCTTTCTTTTCTCTTTTCTCTTTTCTGTCTTGAGACTTTTATGAGAGAGAGAATGACCTTTTTGATGTTTTGAACATGCAGGCCTGGTTTTGTGAGGTGATCGGGTTCTTCCCTTGGAACCAGCAGAGTGATATCACCATCTTCCCTGCTATGGTTCGCTGGAGGGGAGATGCGAGGGATAAATTCACGGGGAAGACCCGGATCACTTTCGACTACAAAATGGTGAGGCCGGTCATCAACAGGGATGGGCACGACGGAGTGGACTTCTACCCTTGGGGCAGGTATCCGGAGATCTTGCTGGGAGATGCCATTGAGGCGACTAGGCAGAGGAGATGGCTCACTGGGCTGACTTGTGATGTCATTTACTTGGGGGACCGTTTCTCGAGGCAGCATGGCCATGTCCCTCCATTGGATGCCATTACTCCCCACGATCCTCCAAAGACGGATGCCTCAGCCCAGGGATTAGCCGAGGATGAGATTGCAGTACCGTGCAGGCATGGTCAGCAGAGGAGTATTTCGACATGGACACCCCTACGCTGTGTTTGTGGAGCAGCGCCTGAGGACGCCACAGAAGCTAGTGAAGCTGGCGGTCACTCAGGGATATGGGGAGGATGAGCCTACTGACCCGCCAATCCCTCCTGCGCATCTGTCCTACGTGGTCCATGGAGTACCGAGGAGGATGAGGATACATGTCCCCGACGCTAGGGAGCCCCAGTACACCTTGCCGCCCGACAAAGACCGTAAGTATACTTTTTGGGTCTTTCCCTTTTCGCCTTTCGATTTTTCTCGCTTTTTGCAATTTTCTCGAGATTTTCGAGATTTTTCTCTTCTTTTTCTCGTGTTCCATTCGCACCTATGACAGATTGGTCAAGCGGAATAGGGGCTGGAAGGACATGTGCCGGTCCCTTCTGAGGAAGCCGCTGCGCTTCAAAGGCGGCAGCCGGATGCACAGGAGCCCGGCGCAAGAGATGGCATGTCGGGGCACGGCGTCTACCTCATCGGCCTCGGAGTACTCTTCCAGGCCATGCCTCGGGGGCGGGACCCAACGCCGACATTCTGGAGCAAACTGGTGAGTATGGGCACGATAATGTCCATCTATCTGATGTGAGCGACCAGGAGGACCTGATGAGGGAGGCTAGCATCTATGAGCTGAGTAGTGATGAGGAGGAAGAAGAATCGGAGGCCTAGGAGGTCTCTAGAGTAGATTTGGAACAAAAACAAATAATGAACAATTTTTATGCACACTTTGTTTATTTTTTGCTTTATTCTGGCGCCGATGGGGCGAAGACATTGTACTTATGTTTTATTTGCTTTTCTAATTTATGCTTTTTAAATTTGCATATTATCTGAGCCTCGGGGCAATTTTTTTGCTTGGAATCGGGGCTTGAAACTGGGCCAAAATGATTTATAATGGTGTATAAAGGCTTGAATGGCTTCTGGATATGTTTTTGTACATGTTTTGGTTGAAAAAGTGGGGTGAAAACTCCCTTGGGCAGCAACTTTGGTTGCTGCAGAATTTTTTCTGCAGAGGGCTAATGTAGCCGTGCGGACAGGTCCTGAGGGTAAATAGGGCCGTGCGGCTCACAGTTCTGTCTGAACTGGTTATTTTCTGAATAAAAGCAAGGCTTGGCCATTTCATTTCATTTTCAACTTAGACTTGTCCCAATTGTTCCCAGAGCACATTTTGGACCTAAAAGCACCACCTTTGATCATTTTGCGATGGAGAAGCCCGTTAGATTGCAAAAGGGGAAACGAGACCGTTTTCTGTCTGATCTTCAATCTTGGGTGAGACACAACTTCCAATCTCATAGGGGACTGCTTGATTCTTCCTTCAAGATCAAGTCTTTATGGCATTTGAGGGATCTCCCGCCCGATTGGGACCTTTTGAGAGCCGCAGCAAAGTTCTGGGATGTCCGGAGACATGTTTACTGCTTTTCTTATAACGAGATTGTCCCGACGCATGAAGACTTCCGAGCCTTGATTGGGGTCCCGAGATTGAGGCTATATCTATTCCGCTGATCGGAGACGTGCCGGTGGCGGCAAAGCTTGCATCTTTTCTGCAGATTCCTTTGGGGGAGGCTGAGAGGATGATGGTAGCCCCGGATAGGATTGACCTTTCTGATATCCCAGGCAGGTTTGGATCTCCAGATATGGCTGCGACCACGGTGGCTATGGACGCATTTATCCTTTGCGTATTCTCTGCTCTGTTCACTGCTGAGTCCGTGGGGATATGTCATAGTGGCCTCTTGGACATGGTTAGAGACTGCAAGGCTGGGAAGGATATTGTCTCGCTGGTTTTGGGAGAGACACTTCATGGGATTGACAGGATGGCTCGGGGAGACCATTTTATGAGATCCGGGAGTCCGCCGTGTTGACCTTATAGGCTATGCGGAGAGGCTCGGGGCTTTGCCGGGGCTTTGCCGACTCGGTGCCCTTGGGTGATTTCTCGGAGGGGTGCACCGAGGCAACAGGACCGAGTAGCCGAGCCGACGATGGCTAGGCTATCCACTTCGGACATCCGTTGGTGGATTCCTCATTGGAGGTTGCGAACTAGGAGGATATTTCAGAGTCCTATGTTGTGAGGGTTCCGTGATTCTCGCCGGTCATCCTTCTACATACCCCGCTTAGTATCCAGCAGTTTGGGGCTTTACAGAGCCATTGAGTGATTGGGAGGACATCCGGACCATGGAGGTGGTGTCATTGGACATGAGGATCCCGGCCAGCTACTCTTTCTTCTCGAGGGCTTGGACATATGCTGCTTTCCCACCCAGGGCTATCTTTAGGAGCAGGAAAAGCACCATCTTGACCACTGTCTACTTGGACTGGTACGAGAGGGAGATGGGAGCGACTAAGGTCATCTTGGAGGAGAGACGTCGAGCTTTATTGGGAGCTGACTGCGACTCGAGTAGGACTTTAAGGGAGACTGAGGCTAAGGCGAGTCGCCATAACCAGTCAGGTGACTTGGTCAGGGATATGGAGGCTCGGTACAAGAGGTTGTCCGAGGTCGCTCCTTTGACTGAGGCTCAGAGGGAGGAGGTGCGGACTCGTGCTCGGATAGAGAGAGCACTTATTGACACAGGTTTAGTGGAGGCTCCAGTGAGGATACCGGAGGTCGGGGTGAGGGATACCGACATCATAGATAAAAAGAGGAAGAAGACTCGACGAGGCGAGGAAAAGGGAAAAAGACCAAAGAAGACTCAGCGAATGATGACTGACAGATCTTTTCTTAGGATTCCCTTATTGCCATTTTGCAAACACATTAGTTTATTTAGGCATTTTATTGTATTTTAGATCTTTGTAGCAGGTTAGCAGAGTCAAGAGGTAGACCGTGCTTGAACTCATCAAGAAGTTTTTAACTTGTAATGAACAAGAAATATTATCTTAAAAATTAGTCAAGACACATTTCATGGAAATTCAAATGTCTTATTTATTGGGACTCGTTTTATGAAAACTGAAATACCCTCTATTATTTAGGACGCACTTCATGGAAGCTTGATTGTCCTTTTTATTGTTTAGGACACATTTCATGGAAACTTAATCGTCCTTTTTATTGTTTAGACCGAACCATATATGGCTGCCTACGTTCCCCTTTTACAAGAAAGACTAAGGGGCTCAGGTCTTCGTAGTTCATTCTGGTGAACTAAAAAAAATTTTTTTATGTGCAGCCCTGTTTTTTGCCTAGACCGCCCTTTTTAGGGTTTTCAGCCTAGCTGGGCATTACTCTTTTTGCACCTTTTTTTTATTTATATATATTATTTTTTTTTCTTTTTCTTTTAGACATAGTATCTTTTGAGCTTATCACCGTTGACTGGGTGGACAAAGGGATTGCCGTCCAGGTCTGCAAGCTTCATGGCTCCTCCCGATAGTATCTTCTGCACCACATAAGGGCCGATCCAAACGGGTTCCCATTTTCCCAGGGGGTTGTCTCTGGTAGGGGGCTTCACTTTCAACACTAAGTCACCCTCTTTGATGTCTCTGGCCTTGACCTTTTTATCAAACGCTCTGGCCATTCGCCTCTGGTAGGCTCGGGTGTGTTCCATGGCTTTTAGCCTTCTCTCGTCAAGCAGGGCTAACTCATCATGCCGGCTGCGCAACCATTCTACTTCATTGACACTGTTTTCCAAGAGGACCCTTAATGACGGGATTTCCAACTCCACTGGCAGCACTGCTTCCATCCCGTAGGTTAAGGCAAAAGGAGTTTCTCCTGTAGCTGTTCTGACAGACGTTCTGTAGCCCCAGAGTGCCAAGTGCAGCTTTTCGGGCCAATCACGACCACGGGTGGCCATCTTCCGGATGATCCGTTCGAGCGTCTTATTAGCAGCTTCCACGGCTCCATTAGTCTGAGGTCTGTACGGAGACGACTTGTGGCGAGTGATTCTGAATTCTGACAGCAACCTATCGCAGTCCCCTTCAAAGTGCGACCCATTATCGGAAATGATCTCGTTGGGCACCCCATATCTGCACATTATGTTTTCTTTGATGAATTGGGCCACTTTTCTGGAAGTGAGGACCTTGTAAGACTTGGCCTCTACCCACTTGGTGAAGTAGTCGATGGCTACTAGCACAAATTCATGCCCATTGCTTCCTGCCGGGGCTATTTTCCCTATCACGTCAATACCCCAAGTTGCAAACGGCCAAGGAGTCGTCATGCAGTACAGGTCATGAGGCGGGAGATGGTTGAGGTTGGCAAACTGCTGGCACTTGTCGCATGCTCGGACGTGCTGGACACAGTCTGTTTCCATGGAAATCCAGTAGTAACCCATTCTGAGGATCACTTGCATCAGGGCTCTGGCATTCATATGAGGACCGCAGGGACCATTGTGGACTTCGGTCATCAATTCTTTGGCCCTTTCTTGAGTGACGCACAAGAGGAGTGGTCCTTGGTATCGCTTCTTGTACAGGTTGCCTCCTAGAATGACATAATGGGAGGCCAACCTTTTCAGAGCTTGCAAGCTCTTGGCTCTGACTCCTTCTTTCGGTCTACCTTCTTCGTCTTTGAAAGCTGACTCTCCATCTTTGAGGAACTAGTAAATTTGATTGTACCAGGGTTCCTTTATAGGCTCGGGTCCCATGTCTACTTCACAACAAAAAAGCCGGGGCTTCTCTTCTACCCACTCTGAAGGGTTTTATGGCTTTTCCTTCGGGGATCTCTACCAATGAGGCTAGAGTAGCTAATGCATCTGCGAATCTATTCTTTTCCCTTGGCAAGTAGTGGAAGGTCACTTCTACGAACCGTCAGTCAACTCCTCCATATGGGCATGATACCGCTGCAGGTTAGGGTCCACAGCCTTCCACTTGTTGGAAACCCGATTAATGATCAGGGCCGAGTCTCCGTAAACTTCTAGATCCTTGACATTCCTTTCTAAGGCGGCTTCTAAACCAAAGAATGCGGGCTTCATACTCGGCAACATTGTTCGTGGCGGGGAAGTTCAACTTGAGGGCTATGGGTGTATGCTCGTCCTTGGGATCGACCGGTAGCATCCCGATACCGTTTCCTCTTTTGTTAGCGGCTCAGTCGAAGAATAATTGCCATCGGTTTTCGAGCTCATTGCGAAGATCCCTTCATGCAGGAATTGGGGTTCGAGGCCCTCTGTCTTCATTCTTGGGAAAGTTTGCCGGGTGGTCGACAACGCTTGACCCTTGATAGCCTTTACGGTCACATAGTTGATGTCTTACTCTGCTAAGAAGAAGGACCACTTTGCTAGACGCATCGAGAGGGAAGGCTTATCAAAGATGTACTTGATGGGGTCCATTTTTGAGACCAAATTCACGGGGTGGGCTTGCATATAATGCTTCAACTTGCCGACTACCCGGACCGATCTGCCGCACGAGTCTTTTCACATCTTGATAATTGAGCTCACTTCCCTGCAGGCTTCGGTGACAAAGTAAATGGCATTTTCTACGAGAGTCTTTCTTTTCTGAGCAAGCATAGCCCCAATTTGCCGTATCGGTGATAGTGAGATAGAGCGAGAAGAGGTTTACGTCTATGTGGGGGCATAGCACCGGAGGGTGTACCAAGTATGCCTTGATGCGGTCAAAAGCATCCTGGCATTCTTCGGTCCATTACGTGTCTACGTTCTTATTCATGAGCTTGAAGATGGGCTCGCACATAGTGGTCAACCGATTGGCCAGAAACGGCTAATGTACTTTGAGCTTTTCCCATAAAGCTCTTGACTTACATGCAGGTCCGAGGTGGCCTCATATCCATAATGGCTTTGATCTTTTGGGGGTCAACTTCGATACCTCGCTCAGTGACCATATACCCAAGCACTTTTCCCCTTGTCACTCAGAAGGTGCATTTAGCGGGGTTTAGTCTCATGGAATGTTGTCTCGATCTCTCAAAGAACTTCCGCGAGTCAACAAAGTGCTGCCCGTCCTCGCCTTTGGAGTGGATTATCATGTCGTCTACGTAGACCTCGATCTCACTTGTGGATCATGTCATGAAAAAGCGCGATCATTTTGCCCTTTTGGTAAAGTAGCCCCAGGCGTTCTTAAGCCCAAATGGCATCACCGTATATGATAAGTTCCCCACGGCGTGGTGAAGGCTGTCTTTTCTTGGTCTTCCTCGGCCCATCTTGATCTGGTTGTATCTGAAAGCCATCAATGAAGGATTTGACTTCGTAGTTAGCGATGGAGTCCACCAGGATGTCTATGTTTGGCAAAGGGTAATCATCCTTGGGGCGGCCTTGTTCGAGATCTCGGGAAATCCACACGGCGGCGCACCTTCCCATTGGCCTTGGTGACGGTCACAATATTGGACAACCATGTCGGATATTCGATGACTACGATGAATCCTACCCTTGATAGCTTCTCAATTTCTTCTTTGACTGTAGAGACCATTACGGCTTGATCTTCCTCGGTTTACCTTTCTTGGTTTAGCATCGGTGCTAGAGGGATTACGTGCTCTACTATCGAGCTGTCTAGCCCGGCATATCCACTGTATGACCATGCAAACACGTCGACGTATTCCACTGAGCGGATCGATCGATGTCATCGTTCAACCCCCTGGAAGAAGTTTCGATCTGTGTCTCTTTAGGTTCCTCGACGGTACCCAAGTTCACACTTGTCAAAACCTCCTCGGCGGCTTGGGCCCGGTTTTCCTCTTTTAAAACACCTTAAAGATTTCTTTAATGTATTGTTCATTTAGTGTGTTTGCATCTTGTTCAAATGATTCATTATTAAGCTATTTGTTAAGTTTTGAGTTAATTTATCATTTGTTAAGTTGGCAATAAGAGGATACTCGAAAGATCTGTCATTTCATTCAAAATAAGGGGAAAGATGACATCGATTACATTTTGATAGTCCTCGGGCGTGAGGCCTTCGGATGACTCGGAAGGGCGGAATTCAAAGATTCTAACTCAAGCGAACAGACGCTGCGACTCTGGACCTACACTACTTATTGACTCGAGGGTGGCTTGACAAGGGTTGGGCCAGGGATCTCACTCCTTCTTCTTTGTTGCCACAGGGAGTAGCGGTCTTGTCGGCGTTCTCATCTGTGGATCATAATTGCCTTTGTTGACACCATTTCCATGGGGAATACATGTTGATACAGCGGAATCTCCTTTACGAACTTAACTTTATCTGTCGGTACCTGCAGGGCGGTAGGACCGGTTGTGCTTTCGGCATACGAGATACGGCTTTCTTCATCCCAAAAGTCTTGGCCGGTTCATTCTTCTTTCCACCTTTTCCCAAAGCAGTGGGGCCGATCCTCGGGAGTGGTAAGAGCCATTACAAATACATTATGCTCATCATGGGTGATGAAGGGTTACGAAGAAACTTTCATTAACATGGCTTGTTTCACTTCAAACTCGCAGTCTTCATAAGTGAGCCTTTCTTCCGTAATCTTGACCATAGTTCTTGGTTCGATGTCGTAGAAAAGAGGCGAGCTCGACAACATTAACAAAATCGGTTCCGACTATGGGCCCAATGTCCTTCCGTGGCGGCGGCGTTAATCAAATCTTTCCACTTTCCTTGCAATTCGGCATAAGGAACATTGAACTTGAGAATGTCTATGATCTCTGGATTTCCAAAGTTGACGCATTTGTCTCCCGAACTCGATCATGTTGACACTGATTGTTAGTGGAAGAGGGTTCTTGACCACATTAGGACCCCGAGGTGGTTCCAACTTGCCTTCTTCAATTAGGCGAGAGATCGGGAATTTCAAGTAGGTGCAATCATTGGTGTTATGCCCATGATATTTGTGGAAGCGGCAATGTTTGGTTTCGTCCATTCGACATTAGGGTTTTACGGGTTTCCGGTTTTCCAAGGTCGATGAGTCCTTCGGCTACCAAACCGTCAAAGACCTTCTCCGGTGGCATTCCAAAATCTTACGCGGTATAGAAACGAGGTCTCGGTTTCGCAACTACTTGGCTTGAATTACGTCCCACTTTCTCATTACGGATGTAATTGTGGCGCCGACCGTTTCTTTTCCCTTTATAGTGACAGTAGGCGTTTGACAGGCGCTTTGTAGCGATAAGAGTGGCCGATCACGTGGCCGGGGCCATGTTGAAGGCATTTTCAAACTTGGTACCGGCATTTACCATTGCTCGAAGGTCGGGATAATAGTAATTGCCAATTTGGACCCTTAGTTGAGGCTTTAAGCGGGATTGGAAGATCTCCATTTGTTCCTCTTCATTCGGTGGGGTCATCATTTCACTAAGCTTCCGGTTCCATCTCTTGTAAAATTCACTCATTTGGCTCGTCAGGCGGCGTAGAGTGCCTTGTAGGTCATTCCTGCTGGTTTCCCAATTCAAATTGGCCTTATACTTCTCCAGAAAGGCTTCCTTAATTTGGTCCCGGGTGGCTCGGGCTTACGGTTTTACGTGCGGGAACCATCTAAGAGCTGAACCCTTTAATGACAAGCGAAAATGGTCGGCCATTTGCGATGTGTACGATCCTTGGCTCTCATGGCAAGAAGGTAACTTTCAATATGAGTCAGGGGACAATCGGTGCCGTTGAACTTTTCAATCTACGCATCCGGAATTTTGGAGGAAGAGGGACAATCTTGCTAGGATCGATGTCGATATGCCTCCTTTTTGGTGTTCGGTTCTCGAACTTCTCTGCATTGACTTAACTTGTTCCATCAACCAAGTCATGTTGGGATCGGGGGACGGTTTCGACTACGAAGCGAGCTTGTCGGATTTGAGTGGCAAGGCGTGGGTGGCACGGTGGTAGGCTGGTACCATGGCTTGGGAGTCTTTAGAAGGGAAATAGGTGTAAACTTGGCCCGGTCAGGTGTTTCCACTAAGGGCGACCGGAGGCATAGGAATTAGGCTCATAGTTGCGAAGTAGGAAAAAGGAGCCTCGTGGGATCCTATTGGCAAGGTTGGGGGTGGAAGATCTGCGTGGCGGGCGGGAGTTGAAAAGGTCACTTGATTGATTATGAGGCACGGAAGTTGTGCAGGACGGCCCATCTTGGGGAGAGGAGCGAATCCCATAGGGTAATCTGAGAGGCTGCGTTACGGGGATAAGGCTGTGGCGTTTGTTCTCTGTTGGTAGGGAACAAGGCTGGGTCTTATACGAGGAGGAGAGGGTGTTGGGACCCTAATGGCTTGGGATATCGGAAAAGGTTTGAAAAGGGACAGAGTCTTTGGCAAAGGCTCATATGTGGATGGAGGAGGGCACTGGTTATAGGCTAGAGAAATTTGAGATGGTTACTTACGGAGTTTCATCTTCTACCATAACCAAGGAACCATTGGGCTCTACCACTATCTGGACCCCATGACGGCGTAAGCGCATCAATGAGCATGGCTGCTTTGTTCCTCGTGGGCCTTACGACTATTTTCCAAGGCTAAGGCTAGCTCTTCTTCCCTAGTCATCTGGTTACCCAAACCGGTCTTTGTTCTCTGTCGAATCGGACATTCGACTCTACGGGTGACCGCGAGGATTACGGCGAACTATCGAGAATTGCGCTAACAAGTCGGCGACCCGGTGTTCTCACCCACTTCTTTCTCGCTGCGGGAAAGGGATAGGAAAGGTTTAGACTCGGGGTAGGTGTTTAGGTGAAGGCTCGGGCAATATGCAAATTAGAATCTTCCGGTTTACTTAAACAGTGTCTTTTATTAATATCTATTTGGTTGGAAAAGGGGTTTGCCCTTCTTTTTCGTAACTACACTAGATCTGGATCGGTGGGTTCCGTCACTACGTCTATAAGCCCCTCGTATTCCACACGTATTTCGACCTCCCGGGGTGGACGGCCCGGGCGAGGTCCTATAGGGCACGCGGATCCCACCGGCCAGAGTAAAGAACGCTCCTAACGGGTCTAGCGGGTCATAGGAACTTTCAACGCACGACGATGCGGATTATAGTCAAGGCAATACCGGGAAAGTCTCGTCTTTACGCCTTGATAGGATTTTGGCGAGAATTTCGCTTGAGCGAATGACGTTTTGACTTTCGGTAATGTCCGAGAATATAATAGGCATGGGTCGGGCGGCAAAGTCGGATGACACGGTGTCACATTGAACTTCGTTGCATACGCCGGGCGTGAGGCAGAATCGAAGTCAATGACGGGTCAAGATCTTGCCAATTTTTCCTTGTCGGAATTTTAGCGAGCTTCGCTTGAGCGAAAGATCTTTTGATTTGTTGGCAAAGACTCGGTCTTGACTCTTACGCATTCCGTGCGGGTCAAGGTCAATAGTCAATGTCGGAGTTGAGATCTCGCCAATTTTTCCTTGTCGGAATTTTGGCGAGTTCTTCTTCCGTTATGAACTAAGGCTTGACCTTTACGAGGGTATGCAAGCTGGGCTATATGACACGGACTAGACCAAAAACCAACCAAAAGTCACGGTTTTTGAAACGTGTGACACGGGTGTGCATTGGTCGACAGCTTTGTTTGCCATGGGGAGGTTGGGATGATTCCGTGCGCGCCGGGAGCATCGTAAGGCTGTCCGTGGCTGCAGTGGAATCACCCTCGGGTTTGAAGGACGTGCGTGCAAAAGTGTACGGGATATATCGGAGTGCGCGTAGTGTGCGGTCTCCTAAAAATGTTCCTTTTTGAGTTAAAACGAGAGATTTTCGAAATGTGTTTTAAAGGAATGATTTTCGGGACGGGGAGAATGCAACACATAAGCACGTAAATTTTACAGGAGCCCCGGTCGAGTCATGGAGGTGAGTAGCCCCAAGCCTGCTAGGGCCCGGATTAACCATGATTTTCTGGTGGAATTGCCACCGAGGTCGCCCGGTCGAGAATCCAAGGAGGATTGAGCCGTACGTTGCATGGATCAATTTTCCAGGTTCCACTCCTTTTGCTATTTTTTTTTTTCGGGTTGTTTCCCGTTCAAAGTATGCACAGATTCCAAGATGCAAATGATGCAATGCATGGTAAAGAAAGCAAGCATGATTAATGAAATCGGCGACGGGAGTCTAACCCGCTCAAAGGGAAAAGCTTTCTATTTTTTTTCGAAAAAGTGATACCGGTACGTGGGATTGTTAAACCACCGGTTATCCCAACTCCCACGTCAGGGAGTGTACAGGAAGGGTAAGTGGTTTCCACCTATATACCGGGTATTGATTTTTTGTTTTGAAAAATAAAAGCTTTTCTCCTTTGGGATGATTCCCCAGCGGAGTCGCCAAACTGTGAATGTGTGCCCAAATTTTTTGTTTGTTGGATTCACGCGAGTTTGAAGACATCCGGTTTAATTTGAAAAACGGAGTCGCCACGCCATTTTGATTACCTCAAAACTTTGAAAAAAGGTTTTATGGGTTCGGAGGTTAAGTTACCCCTTGGGAAGAACGTTTGGCGTTCACCCAAGGTGCCTTGCCGGAGCAAGTCTCCCATAATTTCATTAATCGTGCTTGCTTGCGTGCTTTCTTGTGTGCATGTGTTTGAAAATAAGGAGGGAATGTCCCAAGTCATCTTCCGGACGTACAAACCATTTGTTGGTTGTCGCTCGGGATTTCTTGGATTTTATGTATTCGGGATTATGATCCCGCCCTCATCTTGGACTTGTGATCATCGCATTTTTTAGACCTTGGGACTTGCGTGATCGAGAGAATGACTCTCTTTGTAGTCAAAGATGAGGTTCTTTAGAAAAGGAGGGTCCTTAGCCCATCAATCCTACACTTTAAGATGGCCGAGCTTGTATAGATGCTTCATACTCATCTTAAGTGATAATCGGAGATATAGGGTTCAAGGTTGTCCTTTTTCTAAAGAGATTATGAAACCTTTATGGAAGGAACGATGTAAAGATAGGATCTTTTACACCGGTCCGTTCCTAGGTTGCTAATGAGGGAATGGGGGAAATGTACGTAAAAATGACACTTTAATGAAAAGATGACATTTTTGGGTTGCAAATGATGCACTTGATTCAAAGAAATGATCTTTATTGCAAATGATGCATAAAGATATGATTTTTATGCAAATGATGCATTTTGTTGAAGAAATTGGCATTCATTATGCAAATGATTCATAAAGATTGCATTTTGAAAAGCATATGATGCTAGTTTATGGTAAAGACATGGTCTTTAAAGCAAATGATGCTTGGAAAAGGGATTTTGAATGCTAAGGATGCATTTTGATTGAAAATATTTGATTTTTATATGCAAAGGATGCATAAAGATGACATTTTTATTTGAAAATGGGGGTTTTAGGTGCGAAGGATGCACCTTTATGGGAAAAGACTACATTTTTATGACAAATGATGTCTAATGCATGCAAAAGGGGAAGGGGGAATATGAAGATATGATCTTTAATCTACCAAGTCCCAAGCAATATAAAGGTAATGCAATGAGCAATTTATAAAGCAATTAGGATGCGAGGTTAGGGCGTGCGAGGTTACCAATGGCTTCCTTCTTCTTCGGGCGGAGCTAGGAGGAGAGGTTGATCTTGGATCTTCAAGGAGGAGGGAGGAAGCTTCTTGGCCTTCTTCTTCACCTTCTTAAACTTCCAGCAGTATTCTTCACGTATTAGGAGTGTTTGTGGGTGATTTGTTGTGTCAATTGTGTGTTGAAATGGGTAGAGGAGGGATCTATTTATAGGCAGTCTGGATAAGGCTAATGAAGCCGTGCGGCTAAGGACAGCGAGCTAATGCAGCCGTGCGGCATTATCCACAATGACTCAGCATTCTAGAACCATGCAAGGTGGCATTATTCTAGAACCTTTCCTCCTAATTAAGAAAAACGTGTTTCTTAATTAGGAAGGATCCCCTTCAGCCCTAAATTAATTAAAAACAGTTCCGGAATGTTTCCGAAACACTAGGAAGGTCCGGGGAATTACCGAAAAACTTACCGAAATTGCCGGGAAATTTAACCGGAAGGCATGAGCCAGATTTGGGTACTTACAGGAGTATGCCGATGATGGGCCACATCCCGACTCTGGATCATATTCCTAAGGGTTACCGCCTTCCGCCGGACGTCTCCTCGGTATGTTTCTGTTTGTATTATCTCTCGTATTCGTCCATATAAGTGTATATGTCCGACTTCATCTGAGCATTCCTTTTCTTTGGTTGTCAGGTCACCATGTCCGCGGCCGATTATAACCGTGGAGCGACCAAGATGGCGGGACTGATGGCCTTGGTATCGGACCTGTCCGAGAGGCTGTTCCATAAGGCTTCTTTGGCGGCCTCGACAGTGGCCTCGGCGGTGACCCCTACTTGTGGAGCCAAGAGGTCGAGGAGGGATGGTAGCCCCCATGGTGGTGATGGCGGAGGTGCCGGTAGCTCGGGCGATCTGATGGCGTGATCCCCTCCCTTTCTCTTTATCTGATTTCTGATGATCTGTATATATTGGCCGTGTGGGCCCAGACAATTTTTCTTTTTCTTTGGTACCTGTTAGGAACAAGTAGGTAGCACAAAACAATGGTTTTTCTTAACCCCTAATCCTAGGTTTAATTAGTTAGTTAATTAACTTTCTCGACTTTCCATGTTTTTTTTTTTTTGAAAATGGAATGGAATGGCCGTTAGGCCACAATTTTGAGCTCGAATCTTGGTGTTTTGCTGCATGTTATGAACTGTACACGCAGGTTTTTCGAGACTTGCTTCGTCAAGTCGGGGCTAGATTGTTGTTTGAGCAGAAATATTGCTGTTTTGCTGTAGCAATATCTCGCACGAGACACGCTACCCAGGTAGAGACCTCTTCCTTTTTCGAACAGGATTTTGTCAGTTTTCCCTATAAAATCACCCTGTAGTCCGGCCAGATAACTCATTCTAGCCTTTCAAACTCTAGAGACATTCTATTAGGGTTAAACTCTTGGCTTCTTTTCCAACCCTGCGATCAATGGCTTCCAAGGAGATTCCCCCAACGTCCATGATTGTCGATGATTTTTCTCTGTCATCTAAAGTGATTGAATCTTTTAAGCAAGCATCCAGAGATTTAGTGAGGTCGTTTCGCAACCGATCTCGCTATAGGTTTATTGCAGAATTCGGATTCAGAATACTCTTCACCTTGAAGAACCTCCAACCGGATTGGAATCTCTTGCAGGGTGCTGCTCGATTTTGGGATCTCGCAATAGGTTTATTGCAGAATTCGGATTCAGAAAACTTACTTTTTGCGATGGCTTTCGGCCATCGCATAATGTCTATAAACCATCGCATATTCTTTATACGATTGCAAAATTCATCAAAAGGGTCGTCGCCTTAGGCCTTGTCGCTAAAGGTATATGCGACAGCCGCGGCCATCGCGTAATGCATGACACCTTATGCGATGGTTAATCTAATCTTATAAGATGAATATTATTTTCAATAAAAATATTATTTTTAAAATAAAATGCCATCGCATATAGTCGTCAACAAAGATGGTATTAACCATCGCATATAGTTGTCAACATTAGATGGTCTTAACCATCGCATAAAACCTGATTATGTGACTGCTATTGCAATCGTATATTTTACATTCTATACGATGACAACATCCATCACATATTTCTCCAAAATTTTTTGAGATGTGCTTTAGAGATGGCACTAGCCATCACATAAACATTTCCCGAAATTTATAAAATTCCCAAAATTTATATAAATTCTATTTTCGCAATTGCTACTTTTTTTCATAAAAACTAAAAATAAATAAAATACTCATATGCATAAACACAAGTTTTATATAAACTTGTAACCAACAACCATTCTTTGTCCAAAATATATACCAAATACCTAAACTTGCTAACAAACTACCATTCTTTGTCCACGTTTCAAAAAACAAAAACTACCATTCTTTGTCCTAAATAATAATAGGCTAGTCGTCACATGGCACTCTAAAACAAAATATTCTCTAAAAACATATCAACTAGATAATGTCATCCGATTAGATGTATTCATGGAACCACCTCTACCAGAAGTTGAAGAAGTTGAACGTACACCACCTTTACCTCTAGCCATACCTGAAAATGAAGAGAGAACTTATTTAGTGAACAAAAAGGTGATAAAAACATAAGCAACGAAGTCCATACAATCATAGTATAAATTAACAAAATTATATCCATATTTATATTGATGTCAGTCATTGACCGAACCATAGAAAAGTAAGACAAATAGTTTACTAAAATTTATGCGTCTATTACAAATGATGCAAACAAATCAATAAGACATGAATTGAGCAAGGACAAATACATAACACACAGACTACTACGCGAGTCCATTTTGGGGGAAACTTGTTTCTCCATCAGTTATAAAAAGTCCAATTTCTAATTTTGAGTTTCGAGCGTAAAACATTGAGTTTCGAGCTTAAAACACTGAGTTTAGGCGTTAAAATACCTAGAAGTTAAAACATCGAGTTTAGGCGTTAAAACACCGAGTTAAGATTAGTAACTAAAACATCGAGTTTATGTCTTAAAACACTGAGTTTTTGCCTTGGATTTTTTAAAAACAAGACTTTTTACAAGTTTGGGGGAAACAGAGTTCCCCCAAAATTTTCTGCTACTACGCACACTTCGGCTTCCATCACAAAAATCTGCAAGCAAATTAGGCATTTTACATAAACGCTTAGGCTTCCATTCTGATTTCAAATTTTCAAACACACAGTTCGCTTTGATTTCAGAATACAATTAAACATAACTCGTTGAGAGTTAAACTTCAATTACACTAGCGCTAACAAATTAGTATAAGAGCGTACAGCACGCACACATACACAAATACAAGTATAAGTTCAGTAAATTAATATGTAAACTGAGAAGTGTAGAGAGAATAACTTACTGATCGTGATAGATGAGGAGAAAACTTAGAAGCTGGAGATGGAGAAATCTATGGCGGATTTTCTCATGAAAGTGAAAATAACACTCAGGCAATTATTAGAACATCATCCCACAAAAAATATGGCAGCAAGATTACTCAACAGAGTCAATACCGAGAAGCTTATCCTAACCAAGCAGAAAATGTTGTTAAGCAGAGTGCATTGTAGATAGATTGATAAACATGCACACAAGGAAACACACACACATATATATTATCCCTTAAATTTACGAACCATCCATCCAGCAATTCCGGGAAGTTCTGTAATGTCAAGGCCATGAGCAATAACAGGTTTCAGTCATCTGAAAGTATGGTGGTTCAACAAAGCACAACCTCAAATGACCAAGAAAAGGCCATCTTTGTTGAAGTACTTGTCCACAAAATGATACTAACTTCTCTTCGGCTATACCTCCAAGTTTCTCCTTTAGATATTTATGCAGAACTTCCATCCTCATTAGCTGAAGTACTATCTATATTGTCAGAAACACTCCTACCATATTTGTTGGGCTGAACATTTACAGTTGTCTTCTGTAGGACATCCAAATAAATGCTTGTTCCAGCTAATTCATGGCGAAGTAAATTCAAAGGGGGCCTATCCAATGAAAATGGATGGCATGTCAGAAGCTTACGAATAAATTAAGCGAAGTAGGACCAGTGAAATCAGAACTAGAAATGCAGCATACCTCTCAGCTGGTATGTGATGCATCCTCATTCTGAGGTTTGTATATGAATTATATGACGAAGAAAACTCCAACAAAGAGAATAAAATGTCCAAAACAGTAATCTTTTGTTGGGCCTTCAATTTGTTCCAATATTTTTTCTGGATGTTTAAGAAATGTCAGTGAAATGATGGTACAATCAGAAAAGGTTCTGCAAACTACACACATCCAAATCACAAATTTGAGAATCCTCCTGTTTATAGTAAAACACGATGATGGAATTCCATTGATTCGACGTAATAAAAAAATGAAGAAATCAATTTGAATATGCATATTTATCAAGTCAAAAACCTGGATGTTGTCAAGTGCCCCTAGCAGTAGTAACTGAGTAATGCATTTGCTCCTAATGGTTTCCAAAAGTGGGCTTCCTTCCTCGGGTTCGCAGTCTGTTTCCGCGGCATCAGGAAATTTCTGAGAAACAAAGACAAGCACAATCAACATCATACCAATTTGCATTCAAATGAATTGGCATGAAGTTTTGTTCAAAAAAGACCCGTCACTAGCTGTGCAACTCTTAGAATAATAGGAGAAATAGACTCATCCACCCTTGCTATCGTTTAAGACTGCGAGAAACTCATCCAAGCCTTATAAAGTGAAGTCAAACATGTTAAGAGGGAATGTAACAAAGTTGCAGATCCATTAGCCAAACATGGATCAAATTCCCAGAAGTAGGCCCGAGTCTGGTGGCTCATTTCATTTATGTATCATTTTTTTTTGATAAGATGTATCAAATTTTTAATTATCTTGTAAATTCTTTACTACTCCCCCCCCCCCCAAAAAAAAATGAACATCATAATAAATTAAAAGTCCTAAACAGCACTCAGTTAAAGGCAATTCTTTTTCAAGCGTAGCAGAATAAACTTGTAACATTATATGAAAATTCTGTGATTATCCTACTAGCGAAAATTTCATCTTGGCTCCTTTCAATAAATAAGCGTCATCTGGAAGAGCTTCTGGAAATCTGGCGACTAAAAATGAGCTTATTTGGAATTAAAGATATCATTTTATTAAAAAGTTGTCTGAGAACACAGTTGAAAGGACAGGATTAGTAATATGAATGTGTTGTAGAGAGCTATCTTTTGGGACTTATGAATTGAACAAAGATATTAGTAGAACATATTAATTTCAATGATATCTTTAAAAGTTAATCAAACTGTGTAGAACAAACAACAATAGATAATCAAAATATAAAAAAACCCAATAGATAATATTTGAATATTTCAATAAGGAGTACTTTGATAACTAGAGCAAAATGAATTGGATAATGAACAGCTAAAAAAAGTGACTAATATAAGGTCATTTTGTTTCCTTTCTTTTCAATAGCATGGTTCAACCACCGTACAGATTCCGAAAGTACCTGTAGATATGCAAAAGCTATAAATGACACTCCCTCCGTCCTAAAATGATCTTCCTGTCTTTTTCGTTGTTACTACGAAGGTACTTGAGGAATGGATATAGGTTAATTACACTATCGTAATGAAAATGTTAAAATTGGTTTTGATAGTATTCATAATGGTGTATCAATAACAAGATATATTTTCATTAGGATAATGAAATCAACCTAAATTTATTGCTCAAAGTATCTTCGTAGTAACAATGAAAAAGTGGAAAGATCATTTCGGGACCCCCATGGAGTAACAACTAAAAAGAACAAATAATCAACTTGGAAACCTTAACTTAAATCACACCTAGACTAAAAAACGAAAAAAGCAAATTGTGGTCCCGAGTTTAATGATGAGAAGTGAAAAAAAAATCAATATCAACTTTATATCCAAAATATCCACCAGGTTTGTTTATTGAAACCGCATGGATTAAATGGCTCCCTTCTTTTACCCTTTACAATTATTCAGTAATGTATCAAAGTCCAATCTAAAAACCAGTCTAATTAATTAGAAATCTTGCCAAAGAGCTCTCACTCATACGGAATTCGTTATTCCTTTCCATATGAAAGGTCATGAATTCGATCCTTACCCTATGCACATTCAGTTATCACTTTGTAATAAATTATGCCATTCATTAAAAATAAAAAAAAACGAATATCAAATATTAACCCTAAACTAGATAATCAATACTACCAAATACTAATTGGAAATTAATCAGACTTACCTTTCTTTGGTTAGCCTTCCTTCTTTCCTCAAACTGGAATTTTCTCCTCAATCTCATATCATGTCGTTCATGAACCTTCAAAACAAAAACGAAATCATCAAAAATACCAACTCCCCCTTTCCCAAATCAGCAAACATAAACATACATACATAGTGTGTGTTGTGTGTGAAATTAGATTCCCTTACTTACCACAAAGAGATACAAGAAGATGCGTTACCTATCTAGTTCCAAAGCTACGCAAATCAAGTGCTCTGACTATTGATCTACAAAACCCCTGTAAATCGCAAGATGAGAGCTAGATCAAAAGCCCTGAAACTGGAAGAAATTAAAACCTATATAACCTTAACGATCTGATTTAAGCTACAGATCTAGTCGACTACCTTCTCAAACCCTAATAGATTTGAAGAAAATCAACAAAACCCTAATAGATTCGGAGAGAATGGAGAAATGAAGGAGAAGAAGATGCGTTACCTAGAGGAACGAGGGAGAAGAAGACGCTGCAGAAGAGTTGATATTGTTTTCCGGTGATTCCAAGCGTAGCAGAATAGGGTTAGGTAATGAGAGAGAGAGAGAGAGATCACCGGAGGAAGCCTGAGGAAGACGAAGGGAGAGATTGAAGCGGCGTATTTTGAGAGAGAGAGAGTTAGCAAAACCGTAACGAGAGAAATGAGAGAGGAGAGAGAATATTTGTTTTTAAACTATCTATCGTGTTACGTGATGGCTTTTTTTTATTTTTATTATTAAATTTTATTTATTTATTTATTTTGAAAATTGATTAATTATTGAATAGTTTATGAGAGGTTAAGTCCATCACATATTTATTAATGCAGTCGCATATTGAAATGTTTCTCCCGCCAACTATGACCGCGAAAATTTTCAAGATTTTTTGGACTGCAGCTCTAAAATGCGACTATTTTGTTTGCAATTGCCTAAACCATCGCCTAAACATGTCTACTGCGACGGCCTTTTCGGCCATCGCAATAAGCCATCGCATATTCCTCTTTTTCTTGTAGTATTGACCTTTGTTGATAATCTTCGGGGAATAAGGCAGACTCCCCAAGTTCTTCAGGCGATTCGAGAGAGGTGGTGGGATACTACCCACACCGTTCATTTGCGCTTCGGGGAAGCGATTATGACTCCGACTGATTTCCTTGCCATCACGGGGTTAGAGTTCATTGGTGATCCCCTGCCTAAGACTTCAGGTTATAAGCCTGCGGATCCAATCGTGTGGAGACAGTTGATTGGTTTCTCCCCTAACAAGGTTAAGGGGTTTGCTGCTGAGCTGACACCCCTCCGGCGACAGATTGAGGACTACGCGGAGAAGCTAAATGCGGTTACTGATCGGTTGGTGAGGGGTGCCCTCTGGTATATCCTTTCTGAGACCATCTTTGCGAACCATTCTTCTACGGCTCGTCTTTCTCTGCTACGTTTGTTGGTGAATCTGGATGAGGTGAGTGGATATGATTGGGGCTCAGCGGGGCTGGCCTTCTGCTACCACGCCATGGATGAGGCGTGTAGGAATACCAAGGATTCCCTGTCAGGGTATTCTTATGCCTGGGAGGTATGCTCTTTGATTCTGTTTCTGCTCTCCGTCTGTATGCTCTGTCTGTGTTTCATACTGAATTCGCTCTGTTTTCTTTGTGCAGATATGGGGCTATACTGTCCTTGGATTGTACAGGTTTGAGTTGGAGAGCCGTACCCCTTTGTTCCCGGATATCAGGAGATGGAGCCACCCTAATCGGAGCGTTGATGAGGAGGAGAACCAGAGTGGACCCCGACGGTGGCAGAGGCGAGGACCATCTTTGGACACCTTTGAGTACGAGAGGCTGGGCCTATATCCCTGGACCTTGTTGGAGAGGGAGGTGCATCGTTCTTGGGATGCTACCGGGATGCAGAGGATGCTGGCATCTTTGGAGGGAGATACCATGTATCTTGGTGAGCGGGTCTTCCCACAGCATGGTCGGGGTAGCCTGCCAAATAGCGTGCCGGCGGATCCGCCGAGGGCGATGTATCCCACCTACTCCATTCCAGATGATGACTATGCAGGTCTTTTGGTGGGTGATGTGGCAACGGATTGTGTTATCCCCGGGGCCTCTTATGCGGAGTTCGTGCCTCGCTTGATGGGTCCCGTCCTGGTGGGGGATAGGCGATCACATGCTCATGGCTCCACCTCTGCTTCTGCTTCAGGTTCCTCAGCCCCTAGCACTTTTTCCCAGGCTACTGGTTCTCTTCCCTTCGTGCCAGACTTCGGCCCTTTGAGTTACACATACATGATGGGGAGTATGCCGATGATGGGCCACATCCCGACTCTGGATCATATTCCTGAGGGTTACCGCCTTCCGCCGGACGTCTCCTCGATATGTTTCTGTTTGTATTATCTCTCGTATTCGTCCATATAAGTGTATATATCCGACTTCATCTGAGCATTCCTTTTCTTTGGTTGTCAGGTCACCATGTCCGCGGCTTATTATAACCGTGGAGTGACCAAGATGGCGGGACTGATGGCCTTGGTGTCGGACCTGTCCGAGAGGCTGTTCCATAAGGCTTCTTTGGCGGCCTCGACAGTGGCCTCGGCGGTGACCCCTACATGTGAAGCCAAGAGGTCGAGGAGGGATGGTAGCCCCCATGGTGGTGATGGCGGAGGTGCCAGTAGCTCGGGCGATCTGTTGGCGTGATCCCCTCCCTTTCTCTTTATCTAATTTCTGATGATCTGTATATATTGGCCGTGTGGGCCCAGACAATTTTTCTTTTTCTTTGGTACCTGTTAGGAACAAGTAGGTAGCACATAACAATGGTTTTTCTTAACCCCTAATCCTAGGTTTAATTAGTTAGTTAATTAACTTTCTCGACTTTCCATGTTTTTTTTTTTTTTGAAAATGGAATGGAATGGCCGTTAGGCCACAATTTTGAGCTCGAATCTTGGTGTTTTGCTGCATGTTATGAACTATACACGCAGGTTTTTCGAGACTTGCTTCGTCAAGTCGGGGCTAGATTGTTGTTTGAGCAGAAATATTGCTATTTTGTTGTAGCAATATCTCGCGCGAGATAAGGTGTCTCGCACGAGACACGCTACCCAGGCAGAGACCTCTTCCTTTTTCGAACAGGATTTTGTCAGTTTTCCCTATAAAATCACCCTGTAGTCCGGCCAGATAACTCATTCTAGCCTTTCAAACTCTAGAGACATTTTATTAGGGTTAAACTCTTGGCTTCTTTTCCAACCCTGCGATCCATGGCTTCCAAGGAGATTCCCCCAATGTCCATGATTGTCGATGATTTTTCTCTATCATCTAAAGTGATTGAATCTTTCAAGTAAGCATCAAGAGATTTTGTGAGGTCGTTTCGCAACCGATCTCGCAATAGGTTTATTGCAAAATTCGGATTCAGAATACTCTTCACCTTGAAGAACCTCCAACCGGATTGGAATCTCTTGCTGGGTGCTGCTCGATTTTGGGATCCCTCTATTCACCTTTTCAATTTTTCTTTGAATGAGATGGTGCCTACTGTGGAGGAATTTGCAATTATCTTGGATATGCCTTTGACTGGTGAGATTACTGTTCCTAAGTAACATAGGAATCATTTGGAGGCTTTGAATGAATTGCTAGGGATCCCCCTTGATACTTGCTACGAGTTGGTTCACCGCAAGTGGGTTGATTGCTCTACTTTTCCGGGATGCTTCAGCGGTGATTCAGATGATGACGCTTTTCATGTCTACAAATGGAACTTTCTGGCCCTTTCTCTTTTCGGAGATGTTCTGTTTACATGCAGGGATGGTTTGGTAGACTCCCAACCGGTGGAAATTGTTCTTGTGCTAGAAAATGTTCTAGGAACATTATTCCGCTAATCTTGGGTGAGACCCTGCATGGTCTTGATGAGCTGCATAGGACCGGTGCCATGACTCAAGGGAGTCCTCTTCTGTTGACCATTTGGCTTAGGGAGCATCTCAAGTTGGTAGGTCCCCCATTGGAATATTCTCCTTTCACATATCATACGCGCAAGTTATTGATCAAGGATCATTCAGCGGATGAATGGGCTGAGTTGATTGCGAAGACCGAAACTGCTGACATTCTTTGGTGTCCGCCTTATTGGAGGTTGAACAAGCATGTTGCCAATACCAAGGGTTTTGACAGGGTGGTTCTTCCGGGTTTGCGAGATTCCTCTTTTTATTTTCCCAAGCGGGTGCTCCGTCTGCTTGGTCAGCAGTAGGACACTTATCTTTTCGAAGGAGCTTCTCGTGAAGTGTCTTACATTGGTGTAGAGTTTGCGCAGGCGCTAGCTCAAGCATGGGGTGAAGGAACTAGTCGGGACCGCTGGTCGAACCTTTGGACCTTTAATGCAAGCCTCTTCTTATCTGATAAGTATTAGGATTGGTTCCTTCATACTGGTCACCCTAGTGCGGAGAAGATTGATGATCTGCGGCTTTCACTGCTAGGGGATTCTTTTGTGGCTAGTAGTATTTTGCGAAGGAGCGAGGCTCAGTCTGATCCTGCTAATGTACGAACTTATCCAACTCAGGATTTTCACGATGGGGATTGGTACGAGAGGCGAGGCAAAGGGATGCCTGGAAAGACGCAAGCTCTAGATAGGCCCAGTGTCTTTAAGAGGCTATCGGAATCTGTCTTTGATCGTCTCGAGGGATGCTCGCTGAGGGGCTCAAAGCGCAAGAAGGATCGCGAAGACGGTGGTGACCATGTCCGCCGGCCTACCAAGTCAATGAAAGGCTAGATCTTAAGGAGTACCAAGAGATTGCTTTGATAGATCAATAGTTTTTATTTTATTAGCATTTTTTTTCAAGGTTGTTAGCTTAGCAAATTAGTCGTTGTGGTTAGGATTTTCCTTTTGTCATTAATAAAAATTCATTCGATTAATAAAAGGACAAAAGTAGATTTATTTATTTGATTAGACCGAACCCGAAGGCTGCCTACGTTCCTCTTTTACAACAATTAAATAAGAGGCTCAGGTCTAACGTAGTTCATTTTTTAGAGAAAAAAAGGACAAAATACGGCTCCATGCCGAGGGGTAATCTCGCGCGAGATAAGGCCCATTTTTTTTTATGCACACCCTTTCTTCTGCCTAGACCGCCCTTCGGGTTTTCAATCTAGCGGGCTTCTTTTCTTGTGCGAGCTCTAATTTTTGCCTAGGCCGTCCTTTTGGGGATTTTCAACCTAGCGAGCGATTTCTTTTTAGGAGGGCAAGTCACGCGAAGTACTTCTTGAGCTTGTCCATGTTGACCGGCTTCGGTAGTTGATCTCCGTCTAAGTCCACCACCAAGGGCTCCCCGCAGAATATCTTCTTCACAATGTAGGGTCCTATCCATCTTGGTCTCCACTTGCCTAGCGGGTTGAAAGGTCCAGGACGGTGCTCACGGAGAACCAGGTCACCTACTCTGATGTTCCTTGTCTTGACCTTTTTGTTGAAAGCTCTTGCCATTCTTCTTTGGTAAGCTTGAGTGTGTTCGGCTGCTGTCAACCTTCTTTCGTTAGACAGGGCCAACTCTTTGTATCTGCTTCCTAGCCAGTCGACCTCGTTCACTTGGTTTTCTAGGAGTACCCTAAGTGATGGTATTTCCAATTCTATTGGTAAGACATCCTAGGGAGTCTCTCCTATAGCTGTTCGGACTGAAGTGTGGTATCCCCACAGTGCGAAAGGTAACTTGTCGGCCAGCCTTTTTCCAAAGGATCGCCATTTTTCTCGATGATGGTTTCGATTGTTTTGTTTGCGGCTTCAACAGCTCCATTTGTCTCAGGGCTCGTAAGGAGACGACTTATGTCTTGTGATTTTGTACTCGGTTAGGAGGCAATCTGTTTCCTTCTCGAAGTGTGACCCATTATCGGATATCATCTCTTGCGGAACCCCATATCGGCAGATGATGTTGTGCTTGATGAATTCTGCAACCTTTCTGGCATTCAGAACTTTGTAGGAGGCGGCCTCAACCCATTTAGTGAAATAGTCGATGGCTACTAGGACGAAGCAGTGTCCGTTAGCTCCTACGGGTGTGACCTTTCCAATCACGTCTATCCCCCACGTAGAGAACGGCAAAGGAGAAGTCATAGGGTATAGCAAGGAAGGTAGTGCATGCTGGAGATTGGCGTGCATCTGACACTTATGGCACTTCTTGACCATTTTGGTACAATCGGCTTCCATGGTTAGCCAAAAGTACCCTTGTCTGATGATCTTTTTGGCGAGCATGTTTCCGCTCATGTGGGTTCCACATATGCCTTGATGAACATGGTCCATTATTTCTTGGGCCTCTTCCTCGGTGGCACAAAGGAGGTTTCCTTGGGAATGTTTCTTGAATAGACGGCCAGCAGTGATGACGTAATTAGCGGCCAATCTCTTAAGGGCGATCTGAGTCTTTGGGTCTGTCTCAGGTGGGATGGTTCCATCTAGGATGAAATGCCAAATGTCATAGTACCACGGTTTCTCTTCGGAGTTCCCAACAATGGCACATTCGGATAAGCCTTTGTCTTTGAAGTCTTGGAGATCTATAACGGCAAAGTATGCAAGGGTTGCACGCCGTGTTATTTTGAAGGGTTTGACTGCTTTTCCTTTAGGGATTTCTACCAAAGAAGCAAGTGTGGCTAATGCCTCCGCAAACCGATTTTTGTCTCTGGGGAGGTAGTGGAATGAGACATCTTGAAATTGTTGCGCCAACTCTTGGAGGTGGGCACTGTATCTTTGAAGGGTTGGATCTTGGACCCTCCACTTCTTCAATGTTTGATTGATGATTAATTGGGAATCCCCGAATACCTCGAGTTCAGTCACATTGCGCTCTAGGGCTGCCTCAAGCCCCGCTATGCAAGCTTCGTATTCTGCGGTGTTGTTGGTGGCATCAAAGTCAAGACGTACTGCCAGTGGAGTATAGATGTCGTTAGGGTCTACCAACAACATTCCGATGCCAAACCCTCTCTTGTTGGCTGCACCATCGAAAAATAATTGCCACTTATTTTCTTCTTTTATACTCATGATGTCCTCATCAGGGAATCGCGGGTCTTCCCCCTTCACTTCATCACAAGGAAATTCGGCCAATTGATCTGCGAATACACTCCCCCTGACGGATTTCTGAGTGACGTAAGTGATATCATACCCCGCGAGCATGAAGTACCATTTGGCCAGTCTCGAAGACAAATTTGATTTGTCTAGGATATATTTCAGTGGATCCATTTTTGCAATGAGACGAACAGGGAAGGCTTCCATATAGTTCTTTAGCCTTTATGATACCCAAAGAAGGGCAGCGCAGGATTTGTTGAGTGGAGAGTAGTTGATTTCGTTGCCTTGGAATCTGCGGCTGACGAAATAGATGGCATTCTCTGTGTGCGAGGCAGGCTGTTCTTGAGTGAGCATAGCCCCTAATGCATTGTCTGTAACCGTGAGGTACAATTTCAAGGGCTTCTCCTTCTGTGGTGGAACCATGATGGGTGGGGAAGTTAAGTAGTGCTTAACTTCCTCGAATGCTTCTTGACATTCTCCGGTCCACTCTTGAGGTGCATTTTTCTTAAGTAGCTTGAAGATGGGATCGCACATTGTAGTCAATTGATTGATGAATCGACTGATATATTGAAGTATGCCCATGAATCCCTTTACTTCTTTCTGTGTTCTGGGTGGAGGCATGTCAATGATAGCCCTTATCTTGGCGGGGTCCACTTCTATGGCACGCTCTGTTACCATGTACCCTAAGATCTCTGAAGTGCTGACCATCTGTCCCCTTTGAGTGAATAATCATGTCGTCCATGTATACCTCTATTTCTTTGTGGATCATGTCGTGGAATAGTATCGTAACTGCCCTTTGATAAGTAGCCCCTGCGTTCTTGAGACCAAACGGCATGACCGTGTAGCAGAATGTTCCCCAAGGTGTGGTGAATGCTGTTTTGTGTTGATCCTCCTCTGCCATGAGGATTTAGTTATACCCTGCGAAACCGTCGACGAATGAGCGGACCTCGTATGCGTTTGTGGCGTCGACCAACATGTCTATGTTCGGTAGCGGGAAGTCATCTTTGGGGGATGCCTTATTCAAGTCTCTGAAATCGACACAGACTCGTATTTTTCCATTCGACTTGGCTACCTGTACAGTGTTTGCTAGCCATTTCGGATATTCAATCACTTTGATAAACCCTACCTTCAAGAGTTTCATGATTTCCTCTTTCACTTGCATTGACCATTTCGGCTTGATTCTGCGTAGTTTCTGTTTGACTGGCTTGGCATTGGTAGCAGCGATATCTTGTGTTCTACAACTGACTGATTCAACCCAGGCATATCCTTGTAGGACGAAGCGAAGACGTCGACATATTCTCTGAGGAGCTGCATCAAGGTTTCTATGTCTTCCCCCTTGAAGAAGCTGCCGATCTTTGTTTCTCTGGGGTCTTCCGTTGTCCCAAGATTAACCGTTTGCATTTCCTCGTCGTCAACAGGGCCATTCTTTCCACAACGACCTATTTGCTTAGCTAATTCTTTTAAGATTTGTTCGTTTTCTTGATCTATCTCATCGTATGATTCATTATTAACGTGTTCGTTATATTGATTATTATTAGTTAATTCATCATTCACGATGTTAGCAATCTCAGGGTACTCGGAAAGATCAAAGTTTTCATTAAGGAAGTAAGGGAATACATGTTCGGCCACCGCCTCGATTTCCTCTTGAGTGAGTTCATCGGAGGTGGAGCCTGCTTCAAATGTGAAAGTTACAGGGCCTATCTTCTTGCGGGGATGGGGAGTGCAACCAAGCTCTTTGATCATGAAGTCTTCATCAACAATCGTCCTCCTAAGTGACGTGCCGCTTAGAATTGGCTCATCACATTTCGTATTAGTCTTGTGTAATCGTAGTTGGAGCGTCCCCCTTGGAGATTGCATGGATCTGGCTGTCTTCTAACCGGCCCAGGTCTTGGAACTGCCGCAAAGATGTCTTCTCCCAACATAAAGTCCCATTCACTTTTCATTTCTGCCTTCGTGCCCCACAAATCATTAGGGATTAGTGGGACGGGTTCTGTTTCATCTGGAGAAGCATCGCAGTCGCTGAAGATTTCAAAGCCCGGTTGGCGCTTTCCTTTATCATCAGTCTGTGGTTCTGAAAAGATAAAGTAGGGAATACTTTCCCCTTCTCGAACGAAGTAGCCATTGAGTGTCTTTCGATATGGCTCGAGGTTGTAATTCTTGTCCTTAGGGTCATCGTAGCCTTTGTATGTGGTTCCTTCCCACTTGATTTGAGTGAAGCCCCACTCTTCTTCGTCATCCCCATCGTGGATGGAAGTGACGTATCCTAGGCCATGCCGGTGGCGGTTCCGTTATCCCTTGTAAGTGCTTTCCGAGCCCCAATCCAGGAAAGTACCCTTTTGCTAGCATCATTTTCCAGACAGGAAGGCTTCCAGAAAACCTAAGTGCCTTGGAGTAATCGTTTTCGTTGCAAGTTTCTATGACATTCACAGTGCTTTCTTTCTCGATCTCAAAGAAGTAATCAAAATTGAAAAGGGAAATACTGACTAACTATTATTGAAAAGCAAACTTGATACTCTTGCCCACAAATGAAGTCTTTAGGCAAGTAGTACCCGACTAAGCTAAACTAGACTACTAACCGTTTCTTTTGCAACTAAAAGTAAATAACTTAAAGGAAAAGAGACTCCTCATTTGTTTGAACTCATCCAAACTATTCCACCACTTGGGCAAATTCTGATGGCGTCGTTGTCAATCAAGTCTTGGACTGCATTCTTCAGGTTGAAACAATCATTGGTGTGATGGCCATGGAATTGATGGTAGTAGCAATAGAGGTGTGGAGATCGACCTTCCCTCTTAGGTTGGTAGCCTTCCATTGGTTTCATCTTTCCATCCTTGTGAAGACTTCTGAAGAGATGACCGAGAGAGATATTTCCGATATCGGTGAAGATCCTTCCCTTCCTTCACTTAGCCATTTGATTGTGGCGGTCTCGGATATGGTTCTCGTAGTGTTGCACAAAGACGAGGTGGTGAGACTGATATTCTTCTTCCATTTGTTCTTTGAGGTCACGGTAGAGAGTATTGAGGAAATACTTGACCCTCTCATCAATGTCATCTTCAATGTGGGCTTCAAGGTTGATACACTTTTGGGTCATGGTCTCGAGTTCGCTCTTGACTTCCTCGAGCTCTTCAATTAGTATCTTTGTCTTTTCAGCTTGGATGGATTCTTCCATGTGATGCCACGAGTCATTGTCGTTAATTTGCTGCAGGGCTTTGGCAAGTTGAGTTTTGATGTCACTTAGCTCTTCTTGTACAGATGATCGCCCGCTGTCGGAGTCACTCTCCATCTTTCGGAAATCCCTAGCAATGCGGGTGGAAGGTAAATCAAAGGCTTCTCTCCAACCCTCACCATGCTCCATTCCAGCGACAAGAGACATGGTCATCTTTCGCAAATCTTCTTCTTCGGTATCTTTCTTAGTGACGAAGTGCTTTTCCGTAGACATTGTCTTGGGAGTCTTGAAGTTGAGTAGCTTCGGAAAACTGACAGAATAGATGCAGAGACGATATCAGGATCAAATCTAGCCCCAACGAGTCGGAAGTAGGCTTAAATGGTTCAGGCTCAGTTTCAGCAAACAGAGGCATTATCCCGCGCGAAATATGTAATCCCGCGCGAGATAATCACACGGAAAGTCGATTTTTATTTAGACCTAAATTTTGGTCGGAACGGAAAATCCGTTTTGAGGGGTTTCTAAGGCCTTTATCAGAACCTAACGACTAAGTAATCAATCCGATTTTTGTAAGACAAAGCCATGTAAAATCGTTTTTCGAAGGATTATATGTATATGTATTTTTTTTGAAGGGACATCCGAAAGGGTCATTCCGAAGGGACTTTTTTCGAAGGGACTTTTCCGAAGGGACTTTTCCGAGTCCTTCTTTATTGTCAATTTTACAAGGCTTTGTTTTGGTCAAAAACAAGTAAAGATCACCGAGTCAAAACCGACCGATCACGGAGTGATCCTAAAAAGTCAATCTACATAAAAATGTGGCGATGCAGGGCTGGAAGGCTAGGCTCCCCGCGATATGAAAATCTAAGTGGATTGGAGTGGGATTGTCCAACTTCGGAGAGACCGGCGACTAGATGGTTACCGTCATCTACCCTTAGTGTGGATCCCGGGTTTATAGAGGGTATGCACTGCAATGACAGTTATAATATGAGTGCGCGTGTGTGATAGTCAATCTAGGTGATAGATAAAATAGAGATTTTTTTTTAAAAAAGAAAAACAAAGAAAAACAGATAGTGGCCGCACCAAGTGGTTGCCTACGTTTCTCTTAATTTAGGAAGACTCAGGCCGTCATAGTTCCACATAAAGAGAGATAAATAAATTAATTTACAACTCCCGAATCCCCAATGGACCGAACTTTAATTAAATAAAACCCAATCGCACGCAGTTTATAAATAATAATCAATTATTTAAATGACATAGAGATTCGAGTTCTACATCTTAAGGGAGGCCTTAAGATGCGGGAACTCTGCAGATAATGAATTCTGGGATCTCCCTTGCATGTTCAGCTCTCGTCTTGGACTATGAGATAAACGGGAGAAACCAAAAAACAACTAGATTGCCGAGGCCATATCTCGCGCGAGATATGATATCTCGTGCGAGATATGCCTCATCTGAGAGCAGAAAATCGAATTTACAATATTTTTTTTGAAAACCTCTCTTTTAATTTTGACGCAAGTTTAAGCCTCTTAATTTTAAGTCCCCAGCGGATTCGCCACTGTAGCGTTGTGAGAAGAATTTTATCTTTTTGAGTCGCCACCTATATTATTCGTTTGGAGAACATAGAAAAACCACTTTGAAAGAGATTTGGGTTCGGGGCTTAGGTTATGGGATGGGTAGGTCAAGGAGCATCCATTCCACCCAATCCGGAGATCGGTCTTGCTAAAGAAAAGAGAGGTTTTCAAAAGGAAGAAGAAAAGGATTTTAAACAATAAAAGATCCATTTAACGGGGTTAAACGGAATGTAGGATCGATTGCTTCGAGACCGTCTCCATGATTAGGAGAGGCTCTAGGCCGATCCTAGATTCAATAGATTTATACCACTCTAACAATCAATTAGAAAGGGATTTAGGGGGTTACCTTGCGTGAGGTGATTTGGGCAGAGTTTCGACTCAAGTTTGGAATCGAGTATTGATATGGACAGAGCTTCGCCTCAGTCCTTGACTTGGATCTTGATGTTTGTTTATCAACAAGGTTGACAAACAAACTTTGAGGTGATTTTTAGGGTGATTTCGTAGGATTCTTTCGGGGAAAGAAACCAACAAAATATGTGTGTGTTGTGAAATTATGGACTTTGTCCTCCTCCTCTCAACCTTGGAAGTCACCAGGTATTTATAGGGGTTGGGGAAGTGTTGAAGATGAGATCAAACACTTCAAGATGGTTCCACACTCCAAATTCTATTGGTTGGCCGGATGGATGAAGTTTTATCCCGAAAAGAGGTTGAAATCGACGAGGAAACTGCCTTCTACATGCTGCAGAGGGAGGATATCTCGCGCGAGACACGCCATCTCGCGGTGAGATATTGCTTCTGTGGAAAATTCCGTCCTTTCCTCGTTATCTCGTATGCAGTTTAGTCCCAAACTAACGGTGGTTAGTCAAAACTTAACGAAACATGACGAAATGGTGGATTTCTACTTCTTGACTCAAAGCGAGACTCAGAGTGGTATAAATATGATCCGACGTGTTCAGAATGGGGTGTCTACACCTACCACAAAACCTAGCACGTGTGGACATGTTGCCATCGGAACATGGTTTCACGAAAGGACATGTCATTCCCACGGCATGTTCTAACGAGAGATCATGTCGCTCTTTCAACATGCACCGACGAGAGGTCATGCCGGATTTTTCCTTGAATTTCTTCAGGAATACCCGTTATGCTGCCCAAATTTCTCCAGAAATTGGGATTGCTCATCTATCCCATAAATGCTTCGGTTTTGTTTGGGTATTATTGCCTATTATCAATTTTTAATCAATACATTTGGTGTATTTGTGGATGGTGTGTCCCTAGATTCCCCCGAGGTCTAGATTGCGTGAATAAAGGTTTCCCCCTTTTCCAACCGTCCCTAGGACTTAAAAGACACCAATTTCTACTTGAACACTAATAAGATGTTGCATGAGTCCATCTCCTTCCGTACTCCTCCCTCTCCCATACCATCTCAAAGTTCTCTATCCTACGCCTTATACTCGCTCTCTCCTCTCCAGTTACGGCAAGTTGGGTGTGCGCTCCGGCTCCCAGTGTTCATTTAGCTCGCGTCTTGAGGCAATTGCAGTGTCAGCAGAGCTTGCATCCGATTCAATTTCAGAGATGTCTAGTGCGGAAAAGAGTATGACTACTCAATTTGAGGGTTCATCTGCCATGGGTCAGCAAGGCATGCATGAACTGTCCTTGTAAGAGATGAGGGATAATTTGGAAGCAGCTCTAGTTAGAGAGCGTGATGCCTAGTTACTCATTCAAGCCGCTAAAGATAGAGAAAAGGCAGCACACTCTAAGTTCGTAGAGGCGATGAGAAGCCGTGGTATCGCTGTGATCCGATGTGCCGATGGGACTTATGAGGAGGTTACAGATGCCAATGAGTTTGATGTTGAGACCAGGAATGTCTCCCTTCCTTCCTTCGCTCCAACATCTCATCCAATTCAAGTTTCGATCCATGGTATGCAGTCAAGCCCTTAGACAAGTTTCGGTTTAGTAGGAGGACCACCGCCGATCTTCCATGATTTGACTTCCTCACCCATTCCCAATGCTTCCGTGCCTCTAAGCCAATTTGGGTCCCAATTTCCAAACAGTCAGGGCGGGTTGTTTCCGAGTCCTCAATATCAACAGGGTCAGTTTCATGGTCCTCACTTCCAAGGTAACCCTCAATATCAGAGTCATCACCCTTACTCCGGGAATCAGTTCAGCCAAGATGGATTTCTGCAGTTTCCGGCTAGCCAGCCTCAGTCTCAGGGATATCAGTATCAGCCTTTGATGGGTTCAGCTTGTGGATTTGGTTCATCATCTATGCAACATCTGGGGTCAACTCCTTACATGCCTACTGGTGCTTTTCCGTAGATTCAGAATTCCCCAACCGGTCAGTTTAATCATTTGCCAGCTGTAGCGTTGTGAGAAAATTTCATCTTTTCATCTTTTTGAGTCGCCACCTATATTATTCGATTGTTCGATTGGAAACATAGGAAAACCATTTTGAAAGAGATTTGGGTTCGGGGCTTAGGTTATGAAATGGGTAGGTTTAGAAGGCATCCATTTCACCCAATCCGGAGATTGGTCTTGCTAAAGAAAAGAGAGGTTTTCAATCTTTTTAATAAAATAATTAAAGAAGAACAAATAAACCCTAATCAATTTCTTGATTAGGAATGTCGGATTGTATGCTTCGAGATCGCCTTCATTGACTGAAGGGACTCTAGGCTAATCCTTTTGATGGGATCACACTACTCTAAAATCAATAGAGAGGTTGAGAAGAGAAACGAAAGTTTAAAGGATGATTACCTTTTGAGAAGAGATTCGGACAGAGTTTCGACTCAAGTTTAGAGTCGAACCTTGATACGGACAGAGCTTCGCCTCGATCCTTGATTTGGATCTTGATGCGGACGGAGCTTCGCCTTGTTCCCTTGATTCGGGCTTCGATGTTTGTTAATCAACAAGGTTGATGAACAAACTTTAGGAGTGTTTGTGAGTGATTTGAAGGAGTCTTTCATGGAAAGAAACCAACAAATTGTGTGTGTTGTGTGTGTTCTTGATCAAGGATCAGAATTGTCGACCTCTGAAACACTGAAAGTCATCCAGTATTTATAGGAGGTTGGAGAGGTGAAGGTGGAGAGGGAAATTACCCTAGGAAGGTTCCAGAACTCAGTTCTGATTGGATACCCGAATTGATAAGGTTTTATCCAAAAAGAGAGTTTGAAACGGAGAAGGAGAGTGATTTCTGCACATCCTGTCGAGGGGATATCTCGCGCGAGATATGATATCTCGTGCGAGATAACTAGTCTGATGACTATTTTGTCCTCTTCAGTTGTTCCGTTAGTCAGTTAGGTCCAAAACTAACGAGGTTAGTTAGAAACTTAACGAAACATGACAAAACTGATATGCTTTCATCAAAACATAAAAGAGAGATGAAGAGTAGTGTAATCATGTAATTATGAGTTCAGAATGGGGTGTCTACAGAGCCCCTCGGCGACAGGTCTTATGAAAGAAGAAGTGTCGTCGATAGAAAAGACATCATTCTGAACTTTGGGATGGTCGTGCCGCACGGCTACCTACGTATCTCTATCGGAGAATCAGACCAAAACGTAGTTCGACTCCAAAATACGAAAAGGTTGCTTTAGGTATTTTGAAAATCATTCTTTGAAAATCGAGGAGATTTTATTTTTGAAAAGGCAAATCCATACTGAGGAATCAAATCATGACCCAATTCTGAAAATACCTGTTTGTTGATGAAGTGAGGTGACGATCCTGGCGATTCGGGACCGAGCTTTTTTTTGTTGAGTAGTACTCGACATACTACTTGTAGATGCTTGACACACCTACTTGGTGACGATCCTGGCGATTCAAGACCGAGCTTTTGTTGAGTAGTACTCGACATACTACTTGTAGATGCTTGACACACCTACTTGTTGACGATCCACCTGTTTGGGCGTTGGATCGAGCTTTTGTTGAGTAGTACTCGACATACTACTTGTAGATGCTTGACACACCTACTTGATGACGATCCACCTGTTTGGGCGTTGGATCGGGCTTTTGATAAGGTAAGTATTTGACATACTGACTCTAGATGCTTGACACATCTTGGATGTTTGACACACCTAATTGTTGACGATCCACCTGTCTGGGCGTTGAATCGGGCTTTTGATAAGGTAAGTATTTGACATACTGACCCTAGATGCTTGACGCATCTTAGATGTTTGACACACCTAATTGTTGACGATCCACCTGTAAGGGCGCTGAATCGGGCTTTTTTTGTTGGTGAGTACTTGACATACTTACCCTAGATGCTTGACACATCTATTTGATGACGATCCACCTGTAAGGGCGCTGAATCGGGCTTTTGTTGGAATATGCTTGACACATATGGTTGCTTGACGCTATGGATGCTTGACGCAATGGATGCTTGACGCAATGATTGCTTGACGCGATGGTTGCTTGACGCTATGGATGCTTGACGCAATGGTTGCTTGACGCTATGGATGCTTGACGCAATGGTTGCTTGACGCGATGGTTGCTTGACACTATGGATGCTTGACGCAATGGTTGCTTGACGCTATGGATGCTTGACGCAATGGTTGCTTGACGCGATGGTTGCTTGACGCTATGGATGCTTGACGCAATGGTTGCTTGACGCAATGGATGCTTGACGCTTTGGTTTGCTTGACGCGATCAATTGGATGTATTGATAGATGGAAAGGTAGGCGAAATCCAAACACTCAACATGTTTGATCTAATTCTTGAAAGTAGGCACTTGACGTGCTTTACGCATTTTAATTCCTATAAGAGGGTTAGTGAAATCATTTGCATAACAACATACATTCACTTAAGCATTTGTTTGTTCAAGACGATCAATGTGCACTCGACTCCAAGAATCAGCGGGGAGAATGAGTTTTATTATGTGAGAATTGAAAATTGTTCGTGATTTAGATTTTGGTTTAGAAGACCAACTCGTGAGGTCCATCTAAAGATCGAATGAGACAATCGTCTAATAGGATTCCGTTGAGATGACCCAAGTTCAACACTAAGGTTCGGGATACTTCAAGAATTTTCTGTTGTCATTGGACTTCTTCATCGTCAAGCCCCAAGTTTCTCATGTGATGATCATTGACTGAACGATGTCCAAACCACTCCAATGGCTTTTGTTATGTAGAACTTATGATGCCTAATCCAAAGCATGTATTTTCCAAGGCTTCTCTCGACACTAAGCCCCAAGACTTCTTGTATGCTGCAGATGACTTCATGAACAGGTTTGTGAGGCTGCATGAATTGAAGAAGGATCTCCTCCTTTTTCCCTTTGATTTTTTTTTTTTTTTTTTTTTTTTTTTTGTTTTTTTTTTTTTTTTTTTTTTTTTTTTTTTTAGTGACGCGCCCTGGTTTTTGCCTAGACCGCCCTTTCGGGTTTTCAATCTAGCGGGCATCTCTTTTGCGTCTTTTATTTTTTTGTGCTCTAACTTTTGCCTAGGCCGCTCTTTACGAGTTTTCAACCTAGCGAGCATTTTTTTTTGAAAAGTATGTTTACTCGAAGAAAACTCAGTTGGAAGAATCTCATTAAGGAGAAAGATGAGATCTCAAGTTTAGTTGGGGAGAGACGGACTCTATTTTTGGAAGGTTATCCAAGCATTGACTCTTTTATGAGGGAGTGTATTCTCTAATGATGATAATGAGAAGTGAAAAGGAAAGCCCCTAATGCAGATTTGATTACTCTTGAGAGTTTGAGTAGAGGTTGACTGGGGGAGGAAAGGTTCGGAAGCCCCAGTTTTGATGCTTGGATTTCAAGAGTGTGTATGAGAATGGCTAAGAAGAAGCCCCTAGACTCAACAAAGAACGCTATATGGCTCAAATGTCTAGAAAAGTCATTTTACCTTTAATGGACCTTGCATCATCTAGAAATGTCTTAACGAGTTTGAAAAGAAAGCCAATCATTAGTACGACTTAAGGCTAAACATTTTTCTTTATGGATTGATGTTGAAAGTCTTCTTCATTCGCGTTGCCATTCGGGCTTCATTGTAAGAGGATGTTGAGGGATCCTCTTTTCTTCATTGATATCACTTGACTCTTCTTCTTTGAGGGAGAGTCCTTCTTGCCTTTGTTGAAATTTCATCCTTGTTGTGGGGCGATGAAGGCTTGAGAGTTTTTTTTTTTTTTTTTTTTGATTTGATGCTCTATTTTTGCCTAGGACGATTTGAGGAGTTTCGACCTAGCGAGCCTTTTGTTTTATTTTTGTACTCTCAAAGCCTTGAATTGAGTAGCCCCACTTTTCTTGGGATGAATGTTGATAGCAGCGCCTTTGGCTTCCTTCGTTTGTTGATCTTCAACTTTCAACATGAGTAATGTTTAGCCTTAAGCCTTCTAAGGATAGTTTCATTTCAAACTTGTTTAGAAGTTTCTATTTTTCGTGATGATTTAAGGAATGAGGGTCCACTATTCAGCATGGATCAATTGATACTCATAAAGAAAACAACTTTTGGGAAAGTGTTTAGGATAAAGAGATAACTTTTATTGATAAGAAAATTTGAAACAGACTCGATAGTTTACTTGACACAAACTAGAGAGGATAGAGATGGACTAGAACGACTCTTCGAGAACATACTAGGAAGCTGACCTAATCTATATTTTTTTTTTCTCTTTTTTTTCAAAGGAAAAAGGGAGAGGACGATTGGAGCCCCAAGGTGGTGATGCTTCAGTTGATCTTGCCGGCTTCATACAAGTCTTGGATTACATCCTTCAGATGATGGCAGTCATTGGTGTCATGGCCACTATAGTTGTGAAATTTACAAAACAAGTAGGGATCATGATCAAGACGAGAGCCTTTTCCAAGAGGATTTCCTTCTCTAGGCTTAACTTTTCCTTCTTCTACAAGGATGTCAAAGAGACCTTCTTGGGTAATTCCTTCAAGTTGGACATATCGTCTATCTTTTCGCTTTCTTTCTGGATGGGGAGCAACAAATGACTTAGGATTGGTGAATCTACTAAGGTCATGGAGCCTTTCTTGGTTGGAGTCCTCAAAGTGAGCATGATCTCCATATTTTCCTCCCTTGTCGTGTCGAGACCTTTCCTCGTTGAGTTCGACCATTTTGTGAAGTATCTTGATCTTTTCTTCATAGTATACATTTGTGCATGCATGTAGGCTAGACATTCATCCTCGATTTGGGCCCTTAATTCGACTTCCACTCGGGCTCTTATGTTGGACTCCATTTGGGAACACACATTAATGATACATGCCTTAATGATTGACTCAACCTCTTTATGCTCATGCTCCTTGCTTTGAGTGTGCTTGTCTCTTGGATCCGTGGTCTCCATGATTTCTAGCTTGTTGAGTTTTGTCTTGAGGGTGGCAATTTGTTGAATATGAGCCATTTTTTCTTGCTCGAGATGGTTCTTGAGAGTCTTGATTTCTTCGGATGTGAATTCTACGACTTGCTTATCCTCTTTGGGGGTGCCACTTGCATAGAGAGTAGACGGAGTAGTTGTCATTGGAGAGGTAAAGGAGCTTGACAACCTTAGAGATGAACTAGAGATATCCCAACGAAACGCCTTTTCGAATATTAGCCCCAAACGATCCTAGATGGAGGAAAGGATGATGGTTAAAAATACCTCACGAGTGATTTTTTTTGAAGTTTTATTTTTGTTAGAGACGGAGTTTTGACTCAAGGAGGGAGCGCACATCGATTATCAATCACAAACACAAATTCTGCAAATAAAATCTCGCGCGAGACGAGGTAATCTCGCACGAGATAACCATCCGGAAAGATGGATTTTATTCCTTTTTATTTCCTAAATTCATGGTCGGACGGACAAAGATCCGTTTTCTATCTAGCATCCTAGGTAAATCTTGCAGGTATACGTAACTCGAACCAAACCTAGGGACTCGGTAATTGACCATTCTTTGTAAAGTAAAGCCACGTAAAATTGACCGGAAGGATTTTTTCTTTAAAGGGACTTCCGAAAGGGTCATTCCGAAGGGACATTTCCGAAGGGACTTTTTCTTTTTCCGAAGGGACTTTTCCGAATCCTTTCTCGATAGTCAATTTTACATTAACTTTATTTTTGTCAAAGACAAGAAAGATTACCAAGTCGAAACCGACCGGTCACGGAGTGTTCCTAGAAAGACAATCTACATGAAGATGTGGCGATGCAGGGCTGGAAGGCTAGGCTCCCCGCGATATGACAATCTAGGTGGATTGAATACGCGGAGTGGGATGATCCAACTTCGGAGAGACCGGCGAATAGGTGGTTACCGTCATCCGTCCTTAGTGTGGGTCCCGGGTTTATAGAGGGTATGCAGTGCAATGACAGTTATAATATGAGTGCGCGTGTGTGATAGTCAATCCAGGTGATAGAGTAAAATAGAAAGTTTTATTTTTTTGAAAATTAAAAGAAAAACAGATAGTGGCCGCACCAAGTGGTTGCCTACGTTTCTCCTGAATTAGGAAGACTCAGGCCGTCGTAGTTCCACATAAAGAGAGAGAAAGAGAGATAAATAATTCAATTTACAACTCCCGAATCCCCAATGGATCGGACTTTAATTAAATAAAACCCAATCGCACGCAGTTTATAAATAATAATCAATTATTTAAAGGAAACTAAGGTTCGAGTTCTACACCTTAAGGGAGGCCTTAAGATGCGGAAACTCTGCATATAATGAATTCTGGGATCCCCCTTGCATGTTCGGCTCTCGTCTTGGACTATGAGACAAACGGGAGAAACCAGAAAACAACCAGATTGCCGAAGCAATATCTCGCGCGAGATATGATATCTCGCCGCGAGATATGCTTCATCTGAGAGCAGAAAATTCGAATTAAAATTTTTTTTTGAAAACCTCTCTTTTAATTTTGACGCAAGTTTAAGCCTCTTAATTTTAAGTCCCCAGCGGAGTCGCCACTGTAGCGTTGTGAGAAAATTTCATCTTTTCATCTTTTTGAGTCGCCACCTATATTATTCGATTGGAAACATAGGAAAACCATTTTGAAAGAGATTTGGGTTCGGGGCTTAGGTTATGAAATGGGTAGGTTTAGAAGGCATCCATTTCACCCAATCCGGAGATTGGTCTTGCTAAAGAAAAGAGAGGTTTTCAATCTTTTTAATAAAATAATTAAAGAAGAACAAATAAACCCTAATCAATTTCTTGATTAGGAATGTCGGATTGTATGCTTCGAGATCGCCTTCATTGACTGAAGGGACTCTAGGCTAATCCTTTTGATGGGATCACACTACTCTAAAATTAATAGAGAGGTTGAGAAGAGAAACGAAAGTTTAAAGGATGATTACCTTTTGAGAAGAGATTCGGACAGAGTTTCGACTCAAGTTTAGAGTCGAACCTTGATACGGACAGAGCTTCGCCTCGATCCTTGATTTGGATCTTGATGCGGACGGAGCTTCGCCTTGTTCCCTTGATTCGGGCTTCGATGTTTGTTAATCAACAAGGTTGATGAACAAACTTTAGGAGTTGTTTGTGAGTGATTTGAAGGAGTCTTTCATGGAAAGAAACCAACAAATTATGTGTGTTGTGTGTGTTCTTGATCAAGGATCAGAATTGTCGACCTCTGAAACACTGAAAGTCATCCAGTATTTATAGGAGGTTGGAGAGGTGAAGGTGGAGAGGGAAATTACCCTAGGAAGGTTCCAGAACTCAGTTCTGATTGGATACCCGAATTGAGAAACAAGATGGGTCAATCACCGAGTTCTACAAGAGGTGAAACGCTAAGCTGAATGAGCTTTCTGAGCCAATCCCTTTGTAGGATCAAAAAGACATCTTTTTGTCATGTGTGAAGCCAGTTTTTTGTGAAGCTATTGGGAGTGGTTGGTACCCCGATTTAAGGGAGATGGCAGTCATGGGAGCTCGTAGCGAGAATCGACTCTTCAATCTTACCCCGGATGCCAGGGCCGGTAATGTTAGTGGTTGTGGTTCCAAGATGGTCAATCCAGTTTCTCGGGTCCCAAAAGACAATAGTATCAACAACCTTCAGGGAAGAAGCACTGGTCAAAGCAATGGGAGATTTAGTCAAAGGATGAAGTACGATGATCTGGGTATGACTACTGAAGAGGCATTCATTGGCTTGGTTAAGACTGGGATGATCAAACCCCTCGAGAATTACAACCCTGTCAAACCCAATCCAGATTTGGATCATAGCAAGTACTGCCGATACCATCAGTCTCCCGGCCACAACACAAATGATTGTACTCCCCTGAAAGTGCTCATCCAGAAACTTGTCGATGAGGGCAAAGTTGAGAAGGCTCGCCCCAATGTTGTCACCAATCCTCATCCGTGATATCAGCAGAAGCCTAGAGGCTCTCCCATTCGAAGCAGAGAAGTCAGTCAGTCAGCGTCATAGGTTCTAGAGTGTCCTTTACGTTGTCATGAATTTGTCGAGTCCATGTTGGACCAGTCTTTGCTTTACAGTAATAAAAATATTTATTTCTTTTCTTGCTAGACTCGAGACATCACTTGCACACCCACGTCACTTTTAATTGAAATGGTTTTATACTAGATGATCACTTGTGCGGCTCAATCACTAATCCATTGAAATGACTAATATTTAAATTAATCGGAGTGAGAAAATCGACTGATATCTTTCTCAAATTGGGTCTTATCAACTCCCCATCTCCCACCTTATATGCTCACATCTCTTTCATCGCATTCATTGTTCCATCTCTCAATAAATTTGCATGGATATTCCTCAAGTAAGCTTAAGCAAGCAATGAAGCTTAATCTCGTTTAGGTCATCCGGTAGGGACTGCGTTTGAAACCTTTCACCCATAGGAAAGCCATTACCTCACCCTCACCAAACAATACCCTTTCATTTCAAGATCAGCGTATTTTGAAACCCTGTTTAGCCATCATCTTTTCTCCATGCTAAGAGAAGTCCAAGCAATGCCAAGAAGTTAGCTTCGAGAGTCGGTGAGGCAAAATACTCAAGTCATAAAAGAAGGACTTTAGATCCTCACAATTCAGCAAGAATCCTCAACTTCTCAAGAGGCTTATCAAAAGAAGGACTTTAGATCCTCACCACTCAGCAAAAGTTCCCGACTTCTCAAGAAGCTCTCCAATGTTCAAAAAAAAAGAAGCTCAAATCCTCGCTAGTTCGTAAAAGTTCTCAATAGCTCGGATTTCCTCTCACAAACCATCCTTGATCAATCCTAAGCCATCCTCTCGATTTTAGAGGATATTCCCATTGCCATTACCCTTACCTTTGGCCAAAATCAAGAATTGACCTCTCATTCTTAAAAACAATCAATTCCCTCACCTTAGAAATTCCAAACACATCCTCGATAGACAACCTCTCATTTTTAGAGGTTCAGTCAGTAAAAGGCCTAGCCGACCTCTCATCTCAAGAGGTCACGATGCAATCAATTTTCCAAATCACCCGATAGCCGATCGAAACCCTGAAACCCAGCTACAGTTCCTACCGGATAGCAGTTTCATTCTAATATCGTCAGTGTCTAAATTAGATTAATGTTGTGTTGCTTGTTTAAATCGGAGCCAAATCCTTCTCGGCTCGAAAGATCATCCATCAAAGATTGTGCAAATTCAATCCATTCATTTGGCACTTTATGTGAGCATATTTCATTTCTCCTCCGCAAACACTTGCTGTGGATGTCCCACTGGGGCTCTGCATCCGTGTCTTTCATTGACACTCCAGGAGGACATGTCTTTCAATTCTCCAAATCCTCAAAATCATCAAAGGTCCTCAGATTCTCGAATTTCAACATTCATTCTCTTTCAATCGGGATAAGCCCGAACTACGGTGACCTGAGCTCCTCCCAAGGAGGGGAACATAGGCAACCATAATTGGTCCGGTCAAAATCACAAACATATCTCAGAAAATCCGGTCTCGTCAAAGGCCGTCCTCATACACAGATCCTTTTTCGGAGCGTGATTCTCGATATCAGTTGGTTCTCTCCTCTTGATCAATCAAAATATTTGTTCATATCAGGTTTAGTGTTTGAATAACCCAAACATCAATAAAGGGTTTTAAGCAGCCTTGTGATCATCACGAATAAGACAAGTTTTCAAGTGTCTCGACAAGTCTTCTCTTTCTACATCATAGGAAGATAGAGCCAAACACTGTTTTTCGGCCAAGTAGGGGCTTCCATACACCTTTCCACACCTTGCGATGCTTATACTCTCTCAAAAGAGTCAAACCCAAAGCGAGTGTGTCATACACAAAATCGGGATCCATTCCCACCCTCAAAAAATGTGCCCCTGCATGTAAACATTTCCGAGTCTTGTCCAGTGACTGATTGACTGCATGTAAACACTGTTGAAGAACTTCCTTAGATCAATGAAGTGCTGTCCTTCTGACCCCTTTGAATGAATGATCATATCATCAACATACACCTCAATCTCCTTATGGATCATGCCGTGGAACAGAGTAGTGACGGCCCTTTGCTAGGTAGCCCCAGAATTCTTTAACCCAAATGGCATTATTTTGTAGCAGTAAGTGCCCCAAGGAGTGGTAAACGCTGTCTTTCCCTGATCTTCTTTAGACATTTTAATCTGATTGTATCCCAAAAAGTTGTCGACGAAGGATTTGACTTCATAGTTCACTGTTGCATCCACAAGCATGTCAATGTTTAGCATAGGGAAGTCATCTTTGGGACTAGCCTTATTGAGGTCTCGGAAGTCTACACAAACCCGTACCTTTCCATTTGCTTTTGTGACCGTCACGATGTTTGCAATCCAGGTCGGATACTCAATCACCTTGATGAAGTCCACCCGCAGGAGTTTCTCAATCTCTTCCTTGACCTGTAAAGACCATTCGGGCTTGATCCGCCGCAGTTTCTGCTTGATCGGCTTGGCATCCGCATCCAGGGGTATCCGATGCTCCACAATAGATGTGTCTAACCCAGGCATGTCTTTGTAGGACCAGGCGAAGACATCTACAAACTCTTTGAGTAGTTCGATCAGGGCATCCCGCTCAACTCCGGAGAAAAAGCTACCAATTAGCGTTTCTTTGGGTTCCTCAGCTGTTTCCATATTCACCGTGGTCAATATCTCATCGACAGCTTGGACCCGGCTTTCCTTTCGCTCGCAAACCTGCTTTGAATTATTTTCTAAAAATTGTTCATCTATTAAGTCTGCATTATTTTCGATTGAATCTGGCTTAATTATTTTTAAATCTTTATGCTCATTTTTGGTTAAGCGCTCAATCATTAAATTTGCAATCACGGGGTACTCGGAAAGATCGACCATTTTATTAAGAGCGAATGGGAAAACAGCGTCTACAACACGACGACGGTCTTCTGTCGTTAGGACCTCAGACCTATCAGAGGACTCAAACTCGATTACAAATGACTCAAGAGAATGACTCAAGACATGGGGAACAAACTTAGACATAGAGGGACTGGGACGAGGCTTAAGCCCAAGCTTCTTGATCATAGTCTCCCTATTGGCAACCGGTCCCTGGTAGGAAGTCCAATTCTGCAACGGCCTCTCTGCAACTGTCTTCAAAGTGCTCGGATCCACAAGTGGCCCCTTCTCAAATTCAAGCATGGCCACTACATCATCATCTGAGGAAAAGTCAATCAAGTCCCGGGGATCTTTAGCAACAATAAACCTTTCTGCAGGTACCTCCGCTGTATGCATACCACTTTCAAGCTCTGACAGCCCCAGATCTTCGAATAGATTTGCCAAATCACCGTCCATATCCATGGGGTCTGCACCGCGGATCTTGTGTATCACAGGCTCATCTAGAGAAAGCTTCTCAAACTGATTGACATAGTCGGGCCCCCAAAAGTGATAGTTGTTCTCATATGTAGCAGTAACGCCTGGCCTCCTGGGCAGACTGACAAACATTTCCTTCATCGGATCCTGGCTGGTGGCAAACTTTCGTATCATCTTCACCCTCTCTTCCATCTGACTTAGCTTTGGTTCTGGGCAAACGAACATTTCACCATCCTCCTTGACAAAGTGTTTATTTAGAGACCAGCTGTAAGGGTGCACATCAGGCTTCTTGTATCTTTTGCCGGCAGCTAGGGTCATCCGCTCTTTAAGTGCTTCTGCCTTATCATATGCTTTATCCTCTTCAGTCACAACATATCCCAAACCTCGCCTGTTTCTCTTAGGCTTCGGCATTTCAAGCTTACACGGCCCTTGCTGGCGCTTTCCTAACCCCAGGCTAGGAATGTAGCTCATGCTTCTCATTATCTTCAATACGGGAGGAATCTTGTCCGAGGAAGTTGTGAATGTGCGCTCGCCCGAAAAATTTTGCTTTTTGATAAGGAAAAAGGAGTCGCCACGCCATGTTTTAAGGTACACTTTGAAAAACCTTTGAAAGAGAAAATGGGTCCGGGGGTCAGGTTACGTGTTGGGAAGAACCAAGAGTTCACCCAACACGCCTCGTCCATAGATGAGTCTTTCTGATTAAACATCCAAGTAATCCAAAAATGTGTGCAAACAATGATAATGAACAAATGTGATAAACCATGAATTTTATTGATTTGAACTGAGATCTCACAACTTGTGAACCAATTGGTTAGGGAGGCCACATCCCAATTACAACAGATCAGAACATATTACAAAGGAAATGGATCCCTGCAAATGGACAAGATGTGTCACGTGACACATAGCATGCCTGGCTAGATGTGTCGCGTGACACAGGATCTAACCAGACACGATGTGTCGCGTGACACATAGTGTCCATCTGCAGAGACTTACAGATTTGAACACAGGAGCACCAACAATCAAAACAGATCCAATTATTTAATCAATTCAACTTCGAAATGAACAATTAACAATAATTCAGCCAAGGGGGTGTGGATATGGGTAGATCCACACTCCCTTGGGAATACAATACCAATTTCAACAATAATCAAGCCATGAGCATTCAATTATTCAAAGCAACAATGTTAAACAGAGAGATTGTGATTGGGGTTCAGTAATCAAGACAGATGGAGTCAGATTACTGAACCCAAGGAAGATAAAATGATGGAATTATGAAAGTAGCATGGTAGGAGAGAGAGAGAGAGAGAGAGAGAGAGATGGAAGAGAGTGTTACCCTTGTCGATTCCACAAATTCTATACCAAGTTTGGTATAGAATCCTTCAACAACTGCTTCTGGAACTGGTTGAACTGAGGAGAGATGGCTGAAGGTGGATCCAAGTATTGGTGGATGAATTGGGTTGAATTGGGTGGAATTGAAGGTGGATTTGGGTAGGAGAGAGGGAGGTGTGTTTTTAGTGTGTGTGTTACGCTGCTATTTTGGCGGAGTAACAGTATGTGAAAGTTGGGATCCATTTCTGAGAGGGGTAGGGTCTTATTTATAGGCTGTAGTTGATGGTCACAGGGTGTCGCACAACCTTCTGTAACCATTTTCCATGCCTCGATCTGTCGCGTGACAGAAGGTGTCACCAACTGCTTTTGGCGCCAAAACCAGGTTCTGGAACATTCTGAGTAAATACCCAAAAGGTCCAAAACAGGTTTATTCCCTGTAGCTCCTTTAGCATGAGCAAAGTATCAAAAGGTACTTCCTTCGCAAGAAACTTATGGGATGTTTCCGGAAGTTTCGAAAGAGATCGGGAATTTACTAAAATGCCCCTTAATGCAATTTTATCGTATTAAAATGCACCGAAAAGGGTAGCGAATTTGATTGGCGTGCTTACAGATCCCCTCGGCAACGTCACTTGTGAAAGAAGTGAGGTGTCGATAAAATAAGACCTAATCCCAATGAGCGGCTGGGGATATGACGGAGGGCTGGACAATGATCTGGGAGATCGGATGGCTGGACCTTTGGAGAAAGGATTCCTATGTATCCCTGGAGGGAATCATGCCGGTCGTAGTTCAGAGGGTGAGAACGTGTGACCAAGAGAGATGGATGGCTGCCTCAGAGCGAGGACGCGTAGCCAAAGGAATGGATGGCTGCCTCGGAGCGAGGACATGTAGCCGATGGAATGGATGGCTGCCTCATGACGAGGACGTGTAGCCGATGGAAAGGATGGCTGCCTCGGGGCGAGGACTTATAGCCGATGGAATGGATGGCTGCCTCGGGGCGAGGACGTATAGCCGAGGGAAAGGATGACTGCCTCGGGGCGAGGACATATAGCCGATGGAAAGGAAGGCTGCCTCGGGGCGAGGACGTATAACCGATGGAAAGGATGGCTGCCTCGGGGCGAGGACGTATAGCCGATGGAATGGATGGCTGCCTTGGGGTGAGGACGTGTAGCCGAGGGAAAGGAAGACTGCCTCGGGGCGAGGACGTATAGCCGATGGAATGGATGGCTGCCTCGGGGCGAGGACGTATAGCCGATGGAAAGGACGACTGCCTCGGGGCGAGGACGTGTAGCCGATGGAAAGGATGGCTGCCTCGAATGGATGACTGCCTCGGTGCGAGGGCGTATAGCCGATGGAAAGGATGGCTGCCTCGGGGCGAGGACGTATAGCCGATGGAATGGATGGCTGCCTCGGGGCGAGTACGTATAGCCGATGGAATGGATGGCTGCCTCGGGTCGAGGATGTATAGCCGATGGAATGGATGACTGCCTCGGGGCAAGGACGTATAGTCGATGGAATGGATGGCTGCCTCGGGGCAAGGATGTATAGCCGATGGAAAGGATGGCTTCCTCAGGGCGAGGATGTATAGCCGATGGAAAGGATGGCTGCCTCGGGGCAAGGACGTATAGCCGATGGAATGGATGGCTGCCTCGGGGCGAGGATGTATAGCCGATGGAATGGATGGCTGCCTCGGGGTGAGGATGTATAGCCGATGGAATGGATTGCTGCCTCGGGGTGAGGACGTATAGATGATGGAAAGGACGGCTGCCTCGGGGCGAGGACGTATAGCTGATGGAAAGGTTGGCTGCCTTGGGGCGAGGACGTATAGCCGAGGGAAAGGATGACTGCCTCATGGCGAGGACGTATAGCCGATGGAAAGGATGGCTACCTTGTGGTGAGGACGTATAGCCGATGGAAAGGATGGCTGCCTCGGGGCGAGGACGTATAGCCAATGGGATTTGACTTTTAGGGGAGTCACCTGAAGATTTGACTGATGTTTTTAGGAAAGTAATTGACTGAGATATGATTTCATACCTGTGTTGTGCTTACCTGTAGCTGTCGGAAGGACTGATGTTGCTGCTGTTGATCGTGAGAGGTTGTAGCTGCCGGAGGGTCTCATGCCATTTTTGTTGAAGAATTGCTGGTTTGCCGAGTTCGGGACGGTCTTTGTTGACGGTTGGTTGACTTTGGGAGTCATGAAGTTTGCTTGATGGGACGTGGATTTTGTTTGCTAGGGAACAGACTTTTGCTGATGCTTTGGTGGCGGGGCCGATGATCTTGATGGACATTGCTGGGGAGACTGACAGGTTTGGGATCCTTGTCTCGATATTGGCTGAGGGGCAGTCCTCGAGATTTGGTGATGCTTAGTTGATTATTGTACCTGCAGGGGAAACAACACTCCAAGCACTATATCTGACTATGCTACTCTGTTAGCAAAGATTAGACTATGTTAGCTTGTTTGTACGAATCCATCCACTCCAGGAACAGGATGATGATTGGATGAAAGAAATGTGATTATTGTATTGAATGGTCGGCTTTGCCGGGCTTGTACATGAGAAGTTCCTTGAACCGCTCCCATGCATCATACAAAGTCTCACTATCCGTTTGACAAAAGTTAGTGATCTTCGTGCGTATTTGGGCAGTTTTGCTTGGTGGGAAAAATTGACCAAGGAATGCTTCTTGAATTTGGTCCCATGTTGTCAACGAGTTTTGGGGGACCAAATTCAACCATTGTTTCGCCTTATCCTTAAGAGAGAAAGGAAAAAGGCGCATCCGAATCGCTTCCGGGGTAATATTTTGAATACGTGTGGTATCACAATATTCAAGGAATGTTTGGATGTGGAGATGGGGATCTTCGAAAGCGGTGCCGCTATACTGGTTGTTCATAACCATATGTAAGAGTTGCGGTTTTATCTCAAAGTGTGCCGCTTTGGCATTCGGCACAACAATAGGGGATCTAGTTCCTGGGGTACTTGGATTTACGAAGTCCCGTAGGGTCCTAGCCGGTGTTTGCGGTTCTCCTTCCGCCATATGTTTCCTTAAGGTCTCTTTAAATCTTCTTAGTCTCTCGTGAAAGCTTCGTTCGGGTTCCGGATCAAAATTTTCAAGGAATGTCCGAGCCCGTTTCATACACTAAGAGAAAAACACTTAAAGAGAGATTAAACGCAACAATTTATCGGAAGTAAAAGCAAAACAATACAAAACAAAATAAACAAAATAAAATGAAAAATTATGTAGTAAAGACAAAAACTTAAAATAAACCGTTGTCCCCGGCAACGGCGCCAAAAACTTGTTGGGGTGTTAACCTAACGGTTTATTTAATATCCCCAAGCGCACGGGCTATTGTAATATAGCGGGTGCAAGTACGGGTCGATCCCACAGGGACATGGTTTATTTTAGAAATATTTTTGTCTTTAGAATTGTAGAAAAGATTGGGGGGAGATAAAGTTTGATTTTGAAAATGGAAAGAACATAAACAGAATATGCTTTAATAAAACTCTTATAAAATAAAGCATTCTCGGGATTGAAAATCATACACATAACATTGTTCATCAAATTGTCATTGTCTTAGAAATATAGGTTTTCATATAAATCAAGGATGGTATGTTAAGCCTACGCTACTTCAGGTTAAGACAGTAGCGTTTGTATTCTTCACTAATTATGTCCTAACTGTTTGATATTTCCGTTTATGTTACCCCTGCCCTGTCACAAATGGGCATTCCGGCTTATCTCTAGCTGACCATAATTAGTAAGAATCCATTAAGAACGAGAGTCAACATACTTTCCATTAAAGGAACATCCCTAGGCCGTTGAACTACTTTCGTGATCAATGGAACCTAGTTTCTTTATATGGTTCCGTCAATCGAGATTCTCCGCTAGGTACTTCTCTCAATTGACTGAATCATACAAGTTGGACGTCTCCAAAATGTAAGGCATTTAGAGAATAATATAGAGAAATTGTTTAGATGAAGATAGAAGACAAGACTTTTCATTTTTAGATGATGAACATGTATGCTTTTGAGTTTCCAACCCCAAGAACAAGGGGGATTTACTCACTAGCCATCTAGAACATATAAGCAATTAAAAATAAAGATAGAGTAAGAAGACTTATGATGAAAATAGAAGGCAAATGGCTGGAAAATAATGCTTCACTTTATTGCTTTCCTTCAAAGTATTTCAAGAACAAAATATGAACTTTGATCCTCAAATAATCTTCGGAAATTGATCTCACAAGTATTTGTGTTTTATCTCTAATCACTATACTCTAGAATATCAGTAAAATTCTGTATAAAATCTGTGTCTAAGACTGATTACAAAGGGTCTTTTTATAAGGGGGAGGGGACTCTTCAAGAAGGTGCTTCCAAAAGGTGCCTTTTAGTCTACAGTCACGTCCTTGCACGGCCGTGTCAAGGGTTTTGCACGGCCGTGCACCCTTGGCGCCAGTTTTGAATTTAAATTTGGAAGACTTGCACGGCCGCTCCGAGGTTAGCTGCACGGCCGCTCCGAGGTTGGCACGGCCAGGCCAGTTAAAGGCTCGGCCACTCCATGGTTTGGGGCCAAAAATGGCCTGTCATGGCCTTAAGCGCACGGTCGCTCCACCATTAGCTGCACGGCCGCTCCACCTGGGTTTAGCTTTGTGTGTTCATTTTGCTTGGTGCTCCTCCATGTCTTTTATCTTTAAAATACCCAAGCACCCTTTTGACATAAAAAGGCCTTAAAACCTGTCTAAAAATGCATAAAACATACCAAAGGCGTAAAATCTAATAAATATGAAAAAGTAAGTAAAAAGTACTTAAAACTAAATAAAAAATGATGATTTATTTAAGTAAAAGTATATAGAACTTTGGATAAATGACTATATAATAGTCACTTATCATGGAGTAATTCAACTCGCTACCTTGGAATTTGCGGCTGACAAAAGAGATGGCATTCTCGACCTTGGAGTCCTTTTTCTCTTGTGCTAGCATGGCCCCGATGGCTGTATCTGTAACCGTCAAGTATAGAAGTAGAGGTTTACTCCCATGAGGTGGACAAAGAATGGGAGGATTAACAAGATAAGCTTTGATTTTTTCTAAAGCTAGCTGGCATTCTTCATTCCAAATCACCTCCTGATTCTTCTTCAGCAGCTTGAATATTGGCTCACACATGGAGGTTAGCTGGTAGACAAATCGGCTGAGGTACTGTAGACGGCCCATGAAACCCTTTACCTCGGAGATAGTTCTGGGCGGCTTCATTTCAATGATTGCCTTGACCTTTCTGGGATCCACCTCAATACCGCGCTCTGTGACCATATACCCCAAGACCTTGCCGCGGATAACCCCAAAGGTGCACTTGGCTGGATTTAATCTCATGGAGTGCTCCCGAAGTCTGTTGAAGAACTTCCTTAGATCAATGAAATGTTGTCCATCTGACCCCTTCGAATGAATGATCATATCGTCAACATACACTTCAATCTCCTTATGGTTCATGTCGTGGAACAGGGTAGTGATGGCCCTCTGATAGGTAGCCCCAACATTCTTCAGCCCAAACGGCATCACTGTGTAGCAATAAGTGCCCCAAGGAGTGGTAAATTCTATCTTTTCCTGATCTTCCTCGGCCATTTTAATCTTATTGTAGCCCGCAAAGCCGTCGATGAAGGATTTGACTTCATAGTTCGCTGTTACATCCACAAGCATGTCAATGTTTGGCAGGGGGAATTCATCTTTGGGACTAGCCTTGTTGAGGTCTCGGAAGTCTACACAAACCCGAACCTTTCCATTTGCTTTTGTGACCGTTACGATGTTTGCCAGACAAGTCGTATATTCGATCACCTTGATAAAGCCTACCCGTAGGAGTTTCTCAATCTCTTCCTTGACCTGTAAGGACCACTCGGGCTTGATCCGCCTCAGTTTCTGCTTGATCGGCTTGATCTCTGGATCCAGGGGTATCCGGTGCTCTACAATAGATGTGTCTAACCCAGGCATGTCTTTGTAGGACTAGGCAAAAACGTCTACAAACTCTTTGAGTAGCTCGATCAGGGCATCCCGCTCAACTCCGGAGAAGAAGCTACCTATTTGCATTTCTTTAGGTTCCTCAGCTGTTCCCGGATTCACCGTTGTCAATATCTCATCGGCAGCTTGGGCCCGGCTTTCCTTTCGCTCTCAAACCTGCTTTGAATTATTTTCTAAAAATTGTTCATCTATTAAGTCTCCATTATCTTTAATTGATTCTGGCTTAATTATTTTTAAATCTTGATGCTCATTTTTTGTTAAGCGTTCAATCGTTAGATTTGCAATCATGGGATACTCGGAAAGATCGACCATTTTATTGAGAGCAAAAGGGAAAACAGTATCTACAACACGACGGCGGTCTTCGGTCGTGAGGACGTCAGACCTATCAGAGGACTCAAACTCAATTACAAGGGATTCAGGGGAAAGACTCAAGACATGGGGGACAAACTTAGACACGGGACTGGGACGAGGCTTGAGCCCAAGTTTCTTGATCATAGTCTCCCTACTAGCGACCGGTCCTTGAAATGAAGTCCAATTCTGCAACGGCCTCTCTGCAACCGTCTCCAAATTGCTCGGATCCATAACTGGCCCCTTCTCAAATACAAGCATGGCCACTACCTCGTCATCTGAAGAAGAGTCAATCAAATCCCGGGGATCTTTAGCAACAACAAACCCTTCTACAGGTACCTCCACTGTATGCATGCCGCTTTCGGGCTCTGACAGCCCCTGATCTCCGAACAGATTTGCCAAATCACCGTCCATGTCCACAGGGTCAACACCGCGGATCTTGTGTATCACAGGCTCATCTAGAGCAAGCTTCTCAATCTGATTGACATAATCAGGCCCCCAAAAGTGGTAGATGTTCTCATATGTAGCAGTAGCGCCTGGCCTTCTGGGCATACTGACGAGCATTTCTTTCATCGGGTTCTGGCTTGTAGCAAATCTTTGAATCATGTCCATCCTTTCTTCCACTTGACTTAGCTTTGGTTCCGGGCAAGAAAACATTTCCCCATCCTCCTTGAAAAAGTGTTTGTTCAGAGACCAGCTATAAGGGTGCATGTCAAGCCTTTTGTATCTCTTGCCGGCAGCTAGGGTCATCCGCTCTTTAAGCGCTTCTGCCTTATCATATGCTTTGTCCTCTCCAGTCACAACATATCCCAGACCTTTCCTGTTTCTCTTGGGTTCCGGCATCTCAAGCTTACATGGTCCTTGTTGACGCTTACCTAGCCCCAGGCCAGGGATGTAGCTCATGCCTCTCATCATTTTCAGTACGGGAGGAATTTTGTCCAAGGAAGTTGTTAAATCGATAGTGCAGACCTGCCCTTTAGGCTTTTCGATTGTGAAACCACTGAGCATCAGACTCTCTTGGTCAAGCTTGATTTCCATTACCGGCATGGTGTTGATGCTGGTCTCCCCAATAGTGACACTATCCCCGTAAATGGTTGTCAAAACTCCATCCTGTACAAACTTCAAACATTGGTGGAGGGTGGAGGGTAGAGGCTATCGCTCCGATCTCATGTATCCATGGCCTACCCAATAATGCCGAGAACGTGACAGGAATATCGATGACCTGGAATTCCACTGCCATTTCCTTGCCCCCAAATAACAGATTCAAAGAGACAATCCCCAACACTGCTCTAGAAGTCGAATCATAGGCCTTTATAGTCTGGTTGGACGGCTTAAGGCTCTGTGCGTCAATGTCTAGCATACTCATCATCTTTGCAGGAAGCACGCTTATGGCCGAGCCGTTATCTACCAACACATGGGGAATTCGATGCCCGTCTAAGGGCACGGTGATGTGCAGAGACTCGTTGTGTTTTGAACCGTAAGAGGGCAAATCTAGATCTGTAAAAGTGATAACGTTCCCATATTGGGCTGTTCCGATCAATTGGCAGGCCTCATCTGGAGTGGCATTGACGGACTCCTTTATTTTGGATAGAGCCTCTTCTATCTTTAGCTTGTGGGGGTAAGAAGATGTGAGCAGGGACCATAAAGAGATATCAGCCTGGGTTTTCTTCAACTGTGTCAAAATTGGGTCCTCCTGGACTTCTTCCTTTCCGGCTGATCTGTAGGGATCCCGAGAAATCTGGGGATTCGAAACTGCAACCCCTTTGCCCTTTCCAAGTGGATCAGCGCTATCTGCTCCCAACATCCTTCTGTAGACACCCCATTCTCAACACATCGGGTCATATTTATACCACTCTAAGTCTCGCTTTGAGTCAAGAAGTAGAAATCCACCATTTCGTCATGTTTCGTTAAGTTTTGACTAACTATCATTAGTTTGGGACTAAACTGCATACGAGATAACGAGGAAAGGACAAGACTGTCCACAGGAGCAATATCTCGCCGCGAGATGGCGTGTCTCGCGCGAGATATCCTCCCTCTGCAGCATGCAGACGACAGTTTCCTCGTCGATTTCAACCTCTTTTCAGGATAAAACTTTATCCATCCGGCCAACCAATGGGATTTGGAGTCTAGAACCTTCTGATAGGGTTTTACCTCTCCACTTCTTCATATCCAACCCCTATAAATACTTGGTGACTTCCAAGGCTCAAGAGGTCGGCAATTCCACAATTCACACACATTTTGTTGGCCTCTTTCCCTGAAAGAATCCTACAAAATTACCCTAAAACTCACTACAAAGTTTGTTTGTCAACCTTGTTGATAAACAAACATCAAGACCCAAGTCAAGGACTGAGACGAGGCTCCGTCCGTATCGAGAGTTGATTCTAAACTTGAGTCGAAACTCTGCCCAAATCACCTCACGCAAGGTAACCCCTAAATCCCTTTCTAATTGATTGTTAGAGTGGTATAAATCTATTGAATCTAGGATCGGCCTAGAGCCTCTCCAAATCATGGAGACGGTCTCAAAGCAATCGATCCTACATTCCATTTAACCCCGTTAAATGGATATTTTATTGTTTAAAATCTCTTTTTTTTCTCTCTTTTGAAAACCTCTCTTTTCTTTAGCAAGACCGATCTCCGGATTGGGTGAAATGGATGCTCCTTGACCTACCCATTTCATAACCTAAGCCCCGAACCCAAATCTCTTTCAAAATGGTTTTTCTATGTTTCCAAACGAATAATATAGGTGGCGACTCAAAAAAAAAGATAAAATTCTTCTCACAACGCTACAGTGGCGACTCTGCTGGGGACTTAAAATTAAGAGGCTTAAACTTGCGTCAAAATTAAAAGAGAGGTTTTCAAAAAAAAAATTGTAAATTCAATTTTCTGCTCTCAGACGAGGCATATCTCGCACGGGATATCATATCTCGCGCGAGATATCGCCGCAATCTGTTGTTTTCTCGGTTTCTCCTGCTCATCTCATAATCCAAGACGAGAGCCGAACACGCAAGGGGATCCTGCATCTATTCATCTCGCAGAGTTCCCACATCTTAAGGCCTCCCTTAAGGTGTATAACTCGAATCATTATTTCATTTAAATAATTGATTATTATTTATGAACTGCGTGCGATTGGGTTTTATTTAATTAAAGTCCAGTCCATTGGGGATTCGGGAGTTGCAAATTAATCTATTTATCTCTCTTTATCTCTCTTTATGTGGAACTACGACGGCCTGAGTCTTCCTTATTTGGGAGAAACGTAGGCAACCACTTGGTACGGCCACTATCTGTTTTTCTTTTGTTTTTTCAAAAAAAAAATCTCTATTTTACTCTATCACCTAGATTGACTCTCACACACGTGCACTCATGATATAACTGTCATTGCACTGCATACCCTCTATAAACCCGGGACCCACACTAAGGACGGATGACGGTAACCACCTAGTCGCCGGTCTCTCCGAAGTTGGACCACTTAGATTGTCATATCGCGGGGAGCCTAGCCTTCCAGCCCTGCATCGCCACATACTCATGTAGATTGTCCTTTTAGGATCACTCCGTGACCGGTCGGTTTTGACTCGGTGATCCTTTCTTGTTTTTGATCAAAGCAAAGCCATGTAAAATTGACAATAAAGAAGGACTCGGAAAAGTCCCTTCGGAAAAAGTCCCTTCGAAAAAGGTCCCTTCGGAATGACCATTTCGGATGTCCCTTTGAAAAAATACATATATGTATAATCCTTCGAAAAACGATCTTACATGGCTTTGTTTTACAAAAATCGGATTGATCGCTTAGTCGTTAGGTTCTGATAAAGGCCTTAGAAACCCCTCAAAACGGATTTTCCGTTCCGACCAAAATTTAGGTCTAAATAAAAATCGACTTTCCGTGTGATTATCTCGCGCGGTATTACCTATCTCGCGCGGGATAATGCCTCTGTTTGCTGAAACTGAGCCTGAGCCGTTTAAGCCTGCTTCCGACTCATTGGGGCTAGATTTGATCCTGATATCGTCTCGCATCTCTTCCGTCGCTTTCGAAGCTACTCAAACTCAAGACTCCCAACACAATGTCCGACATCGACAACATTCCGGGTAATGAAACTCTGTCCGAAAACAACCACAAACTTCTAGAAGAAGCCAATGATCGCCTAGAATTGCAAGCCTCCCAAATCCACACTCTTGTAGAAGAAATTCAAGAGCTTAGGGCAGCACTAGCCAACAAAGAAAAGAAGAAGAAAAATGATTCTTCCTCCGGAGAAGAAGAGTCATACACCAAAAAGGCCAAGGGTCGCCGCCAAAGCAAAACCAAGAAAAAGAAGTACGAGTCTAGCTCGTCATCTTCCTCATCTGATAATGAAAGCCACGCATCCAAGAGGGAAAGCAAAGGGGAGAGCAAGAATGAACCCCTTACCATGGCCATGTTAGAAAAGAAACTTGCATCCCTCGATGTGACTAAGGGAGCCTCGCTCTCTATTGATTACGATACCCTTCGTCAGTCCATGTCAAAGCTTCCGAGAAAGTACAAAACACCTGACATTGCAAAGTTCAATGGCACCACCTTTCCCAAATCCCATTTGGAGACTTACTCTTGGGCCATGCTACCTATGGGTGTTGATGACAACCTGTTAGCCCAATGCTTCCCACAAACTCTCGATGGTGCTGCTAGGGATTGGTACATGACCCTTCCACTCTCCACAAGACTCGACTGGCCACTCGCTAGTTGTACTTTTCAAAAGCAATATGAGGACAACTCCACTTACCGCACCACTAGAAGGGATCTTGAGCAAACCAAGCAACTTCCGAACGAATCCTTCACAGATTTTGTCAAAAGGTGGAGAACCAAATTAACCGAAATTGTTGATAGGCCCAGCCTAGACGAACAAATCCACATCCTCATACAATGCCTTAGGGAGGAGTATCAAGACAAGCTAGCCGGCAACTATTTTCCTAGCTTCGCCGAACTTCACAAGTCAGGCATACGGTTAGATGACCTCATCAAACAGAAAAGGGAAGCCAAGAAAGAAAGTGGATTCCGTTACAACAATAGCTCTTCTTCCTCCTCCAATGATACCTCTGTCAATGCCATTGTCTTCAATCATCCCGGAAATGGCAAGTACTCTGCAGTACCTCCACCACAAAAGAAGAAGAAGGATAGACATTATGACAAGCTTGAAGGAATCACTCAAGAAGAACTCTTCGAGATACTTGTCAAGAACGGGAAAGTCAAACCAAGAGAAGGGGGACCTCCAAAGAAAGATCTTCCTGCCAACCATGCTCATCATCTCTTCTGCAAGTACCACAACTTCACCGGTCACGACACCAACTCCTGCTTCCACTTGAAAGACGTCATCCAAGATTTGTTTGACGATAAAGAGATAGGATTACCTAATGTTGTTACTAATCCTTTACCAAACAATGAGGTCAATCTAATAGAAATAGAAAGTAGCTTCGAGGACCCTACTCGTCTAGCCACAATTGTGGACGAGAGCCCTCTTGAATTTAATAAATCTTCTTTCTGTTATACGATGTCTTGGGAAGAAATCTTAGAACAAAAGGAAAAAGGGTCTAAAACAGTCAATCTACTCACACGATCCGGTCGTGTGATCACCAACAAAGATCCAAGGGATGAAAATCCTCCTAAACAAGCTAAAGCCTCATCGCTAAGCGAACCGGAGGACCCTCTCTTAACTCAGTTAAAGAAGACACAAGCGAACATCTCAGTTTGGGATCTCATAAGAGCATCTCACAAGCACCGCGAGATGTTGAAAAAGGCATTGGCTCAAATGACCATTTCCTCGGAAGCAACACCCGAAGAGCTCACTCAAATGATAGGCCAAGTGCAATTTGGCAACGTCATCACTTTCACTGACTTGGACCTACCGTCCTATGGGAACAATCATCATGAAGCCCTCTACATAACTGCTAAGGTGAATGGGTACCGAATGCCACGCATTTTGGTCGACAATGGTTCTGCAATCAATGTCCTCCCAAAGAAAGCCTTATCATCCTTAGGTCTCACTCACAAAGACCTTAAGCCATCCGGGCACACTGTGAGAGGATACGATTGTACCGCTAGAACTGCTTTGGGATCAGTTGTGATACCTGTAGAAATGGGGCAAGTCACAATGAGCATCGAATTTCAAGTCATCGACATCCCGGCATCCTTCAACTTGCTGCTTGGTCGCCCTTGGCTACACGACATAGGGGGTGTACCCTCCTCCCTGCACCAATGTATCAAGTTCAGACACAACAATACGATAGTCACCATACACGGAGAGATGGTTACTGCTAGTCCTATCCTCGAGGTACAACATAGCACTTCTGATTTCCTGTTCAGCGGCTTTGAGATCGAGAAAGAAAGCACCGTGAATGTCATAGAAACTTGCAACGAGAATGACTACTCCAAAGCACTTTGGTTTTCTGGAAGCCTTCCTGTCTGGAGAATGATGCTAGCACAAGGATACTTTCCTGGATTGGGGCTTGGAAAGCACTTACAAGGAATAACGGAACCACCACCGGTTCCCCCACTCCACACAAAGCATGGACTAGGATACGTCATCTCCATCCACGATGAGGATGACGAAGAAGAGTGGAGCTTCACTCAAATCGAGTGGGAAAGAACCACATACAAAGACCACAAAGACCCAAAGGCTAAAGATTGCAACCTCCAGCCATATCGAAAGACACTCAATGGCTACTTCGTTCGAGAAGGGGAAAGTATTCCCTACTTTATCTTTTCAGAACCATGGACTGATGATAAAGGAAAATGCCAACCGGGCTTTGAAATCTTCAGCGACTGCGATGCTTCTCCAGATGAAACAGAACCCGTCACACTAATCCCTAATGATTTGTGGGGCACGAAGGCAGAAATGATAAGTGAATGGGACTTTGTGTTGGGAGAAGACATGCTGCGACAGTTCCAGGACCTGTGCCGGCTAGAAGACAGCCAGATCCATGCAATCTCCAAGGGGGACGCTCCAACGGTTGATTACATAAGACTAATACAGAAATGTGATGAGCCAATTCTAAACTGGCACATCACCGGAGGACCAGTTGTTGATGAAGACTTCATGATCAAAGAGCTTGGTTGCACTCCCCATCCCCGCAGGAAGATAGGACCTGTAACTTTCACATTAGAAGCAGGCTCCACCTCCGATGAACTCACTCAAGAGGAAATCGAGGCGGTGGCCGAACATGTATTCCCTTACTTCCTTAATGAAAGCTTTGATCTTTCCGAGTACCCTGAGATTGCTAACATCGTGAATGATGAATTAACTAATAATAATCAATATAACGAACACGTTAATGATGAATCATACGATGAGATAGATCAAGAAAATGAACAAATCTTAAAAGAATTAGCTAAGCAAGTAGGTCGTTGTGGAAAGAATGGCCCTGTTGACGACGAGGAAATGCAAACGGTTAATCTTGGGACAACAGAAGACCCTAGAGAAACAAAGATCGGCAGCTTCTTCAAAGGGGTAGACAGAGAAACCTTGACGCTGCTCCTCAGAGAATATGTCGACGTCTTTGCTTGGTCCTACAAAGATATGCCTGGGTTGAATCAGTCAGTTGTAGAACACAAGATACCGCTGCTACCCAACGCCAAGCCAGTCAAACAGAAACTATGCTATAATAATGCCGGAATGGTCAATGCAAGTAAAAGAGGAAATCATGAAGCTCTTGAATGTAGGGTTTATCAAAGTGATCGAGTATCCGGAATGGCTTGCAAACACGGTACAAGTAGCCAAATCAAATGGGAAAATACGAGTCTGTGTCGATTTCAGAGACTTGAACAAGGCATCCCCTAAAGATGACTTCCCGCTACCAAACATAGACATGTTGGTCGATGCCACAGCCGCATACGAAGTCCGCTCATTCGTCGACGGTTTCACAGGGTATAACCAAATCCTCATGGCAGAGGAGGATCAACACAAAACAGCATTCACCACACCTTGGGGTATGTTTTGCTACACGGTCATGCCGTTTGGTCTCAAGAACGCTGGGGCTACTTATCAAAGGGCAGTTACAACACTATTCCACGACATGATCCACAAAGAAATAGAGGTATACGTGGACGACATGATTGTTCACTCAAAAGGGACGGATGGTCAGCACTTCAGAGATCTCAGGAAATTCTTCAATCGACTGAGACAGCATAAGATGAGGTTCAACCCCGCCAAATGCTCATTCGGAGTGGTAAAAAGGAAAGTCTTAGGGTACATGGTCACAGAGCGTGGCATAGAAGCAGACCCCGCCAAGATAAGGGCTATCATTGACATGCCTCCACCCAGAACACAGAAAGAAGTAAAAGGATTCATGGGCAGACTTCAATATATCAGTCGATTCATCAATCAACTGACTACAATGTGTGACCCCATCTTCAAACTACTTAAGAAAAATGCACCTCAAGAGTGGACCGAAGAATGTCAAGAAGCATTCGAGGAAGTTAAGCACTACTTAACTTCCCCACCCATCCTGGTTCCACCTCACAAGGAGAAGCCCTTGAAATTATACCTCACGGTTACAGACAATGCATTAGGGGCTATGCTCGCTCAAGAACAGCCTGCCTCGCACACAGAGAATGCCATCTATTTCGTCAGTCATAGATTCCATGGCAGCGAAATTAATTACTTTCCACTCGACAAATCCTGCGCTGCTCTTGTTTGGGTATCACAAAGGCTAAAGCACTATATGGAAGCCTTCCCAGTTCGTCTCATTGCAAAGATGGATCCACTGAAATATATCCTAGACAAATCAAATTTGTCTTCGAGACTGGCCAAATGGTACTTCATGCTCGCGGGGTATGATATCACTTACGTCAATCAGAAATCGGTTAGGGGGAGTGTATTCGCAGATCAATTGGCCGAATTTCCTTGCGACGAAGTGAAGGGGGAAGACCGGCGATTCCCTGATGAGGACATCATGAGTATAGAAGAAGAAAATAAGTGGCAATTATTTTTCGATGGCGCAGCCAACAAGAGAGGGTTCGGCATTGGAATGTTGTTGGTAGATCCTAACGACATCTATACTCCACTGGCAATACGTCTTGACTTTGACGCCACCAACAACACCGCAGAATACGAAGCTTGCATAGCAGGGCTTGAGGCAGCCCTAGAACGCAACGTGAATGAACTCGAGGTATTTGGGGATTCCCAATTAATCATCAATCAGACATTGAAGAAGTGGAGGGTCCAAGATCTAACCCTTCAAAGATACAGTGCCCACCTCCAAGAGTTGGCGCAACAGTTCCAGGATGTCTCATTCCACTATCTCCCTAGAGACAAAAATCATTTTGCTGACGCATTGGCCACTCTCGCTTCCTTGGTCGAAATTCCTAAAGGGAAGGCAGTCAAACCCTTCAAAGTAACACGGCGTGTAACTCCGGCCTACTGCGCCGTTATCGATCTCCATGACTGCAAAGACAAATGGTTATCCGAATGTACCATTGTCGAGAACTCCGAAGAGAAACCATGGTACCATGACATTTGGAATTTCATCCTAGATGGAACCATCCCACCTGAGACAGACCAAAAGACTCAGATCGCCCTTAAGAGATTGGCTGCTAATTACGTCATCACTGCTGGCCATCTATTCAAGAATCATTCACAAGGAAACCTTCTTTGTGCCACCGAGGAAGAGGCCCGAGAAATAATGGACCATGTTCATCAAGGCGTATGCGGAACCCACATGAGCGGAAACATGCTCGCCAAAAAGATCATCAGACAAGGGTACTTTTGGCTAACCATGGAAGCCGACTGTACCAGGATGGTCAAAAAGTGCCACAAGTGTCAGATACATGCCAACCTTCAGCATGCACCGCCTTCCTTACTGTACCCTATGACTTCTCCTTGGCCGTTCTCCACATGGGGGATAGATGTGATTGGAAAGGTCACACCCGTAGGAGCTAACGGACATTGCTTCGTCCTAGTAGCCATCGACTATTTCACTAAATGGGTTGAGGCCGCCTCCTACAAGGTTCTGAATGCCAGAAAGGTCGCAGAATTCATCAAGCACAACATCATTTGCCGATACGGGGTTCCGCAAGAGATGATATCTGACAATGGGTCACACTTCGAGAAGGAAACCGATCGTCTCCTAACCGAGTACAAAATCACAAGGCATAAGTCATCTCCTTATAGGCCTCAAACAAACGGAGCAATTGAAGCCGCAAACAAGATAATCGAAACCATCATCAGAAAAATGGCAGTCACTGGGAAAGACTGGCCCGACAAGTTTCCCTTCGCGCTATGGGGATACTGCACTTCAGTTCGAACAGCTACAGGAGAGACTCCCTATGCCCTCACATTCGGAATGGAAGCTGTCTTACCAATAGAATTGGAAATACCATCACTACGGGTTCTCCTAGAAAACGAAGTGAACGAAGTCGATTGGCTGGGAAGCAGATACGAAGAGTTGGCCCTGTTGGACGAAAGAAGGTTGAAAGCAGTCGAACACACTCAAGCTTACCAAAGAAGAATGGAAAGGGCTTTCAACAAAAAGGTCAAGACAAGGAACATCAGAGTAGGTGACCTGGTTCTCCGTGAGCACCGTCCCGGACCTTTCAACCTGTTAGGCAAATGGGGTCCAAGATGGATAGGACCCTACATCGTGAAGAAGATATTCTCTGGGGGAGCCCTTCAGCTAGTGGATTTAGACGGAGATCAACTACCGAAGTCGGTCAACATGGACAAGCTCAAGAAGTACTTCGCGTGACTTGGCCTCCTAAAAAGAAATCGCTCGCTAGGTTGAAAATCCCGAAAAGGACGGCCTAGGCAAAAATCAGAGCTCGCACAAGAAAAGAAGCCCGCTAGATTGAAAACCCGAAGGGGCGGTCTAGGCAAAAGAAAGGGTGTGCAAAAAAAAAAAAAAAGAGGGGGGCTTATCTCGCGCGAGATTACCCTTCGGCAGGAAGCCATATTCTGTCCTTTTTTCTCTCAAAAATGAACTACGTTAGACCTGAGCCTCTTATTTAATTGCTGTAAAAGAGGAACGTAGGCAGCCTTCGGGTTCGGTCTAATCAAATAAATAAATCTACTTTTGTCCTTTTATTAATCGAATGCATTTTATTAATGACAAAAGGGAAATCCTAACCACAACGACTAATTTGCTAAGCTAACAACCTTGAAAAAAATACTAATAACATAAAAAATATCGATCTATCAAAGCAATCTCTTGGTACTCCTAAAAGATCTAGCCTTTCATTGACTTGGTAGGCCGGCGGACATGATCTCCACCGTCTTCGCGATCCTTCTTGCGCTTTGAGACCCTCAAAGCAAGACATCCTCGAGGCGATCAAAGACAGACTCCAAAAGCCTTTTGAAGACATTGGGCCTATCTAAAGCTTGCGTCTTTACAAGCATCCCTTTGCCTCGCCTCTCGTACCAATCCCCATCAAGAAAATCCTGGGTTGGATCCGTCCGTACATTAGCGAGTGGTCGGACCGAGCCTCGCTCCTTCGCAAAATACTGCTAGCTACAAAAGAATCCCCTAGCAGTGAAAGCTGCAGATCATCAATCTTCTCTGCACTAGGGTGACCGATGTGAAGAAACCAATCCAAATACTTATCAGATAAGAAAATGCTTGCATTAAAAGTTCGAAGGTTCGACCAGCGGTCCCGACTGGTTCCTTCACCCCATGCTTGAGCTACCGCCTGCGCAAACTCTACACCAATGTAAGACACTCCACGAGAAGCTCCTTCGAAAAGATAAGTGTCTTGCGACTGACCAAACTGACGGAGCACCCGCTTGGGAAAATAAAAGGAGGAATCGCGCAAACCCGGAAGAACAACCCTGTCAAAGCCCTTGGTATTGGCAACGTACTTATTCAACCTCCAATAAGGCGGACACCAAAGAACGTCAGCCGTTTCAGTCTTCGCAATCAGCTCAGCCCATTCATCCGCTGAAAGATCCTTGATCAATAAATTTTGCGTATGATATGTGAAAGGGGAATATTCCAATGGGGGGCCTTCCAACTTGAGATGCTCCCTAAGCCAAATAGTCAACAGAAGAGGACTCCCTTGAGTCATGGCACCGGTCCTATGCAGGTCATCAAGACCATGCAAGGTCTCACCCAAGATTAGCGGGATAATGTTCCTAGAATGTTTTCTAGCCTGCAGAACAATTTCCACCAGTTGGGAGTCAACCAAGCCATCCCTGCATGTAAACAGGACATCTCCGAAAAGAGAAAGGGCCATGAAATTCCGTTTGTAGACATGAAAAGCATCATCATCCGAATCACCGCTAAAGCGTTCTGGAAAAGAAGAGCAATCAACCCACTTGCGGTGCACCAACTCATAGCAAGTATCAAGGGGGATCCCTAGCAATTCATTCAAAGCCTTCGAATGATTCCTATGGTACTTAGGAACAGCAATCTCGCCGATCAAAGGCATATCCAAGATAATGGCAAATTCCTCCACAGTAGGCACCATCTCATTCAAAAAAAAATTGAAAAGATGAATAGAGGGATCCCAAAATCGAGCAGCACCCTGCAAGAGATTCCAAACCGGTTGGAGGTTCTTCAAGGTAAAAAGGATTCTGAATCCGAATTCTGCAATAAACTTATTGCGAGATCGGTTGCGAAACGACCTCACAAAATCCCTTGATGCTTGCTTGAAAGATTCAATCGCTTCAGACGGCAGAGAAAAGTCATCGACAATCATGGACGTTGGGGCAATCTCCTTGGAAGCCATGGATCGTAAGGTTGAAGAAAAAAAAACAAGAGTTTCGCCCTAACAAGATATCTCTAGAGTTTGTAAGGCTAGAATGAGGTATCTGGCCGACTACAGGGCGATTTTATAGGGAAAACTGACAAAATCCTATTCGGAAAAGAAGAGATCTCTGCCTGACTAGCGTGTCTCGTGCGAGACACCTTATCTCGCGCGAGATATTGCTACGGCAAGACAACAATGTTTCTGTTCAAACAGCAATCTAGCCCCGACTTGATGAAGCAAGCCTCGAATAAACCTGCGTGTACAGTTCATAACATGCAGTAAAACACCAAGATTCAAGCTCAAAATTGTGGCCTAACGGCCATTCCATTCCATTTCCAAAAACATGGAAAGTCGAGAAAGTTAATTAAATAACTAATTAAACCTAGGATTAGGGGTTAAGAAAAACCATTGTTTTGTGCTACCTACTTGTTCCTAACAGGTACCAAAGAAAAAGAAAAATTGTTTGGGCCCACACGGCCAATATGTACAAATCATCAGAAATCAAATAAAGAGAAAAGGAGGGGATCACGCCATCAAATCGCCCGAGCCGCCGGCACCTTCGCCATCACCGCCACGGGGGCTACCATCCCTCCTCGATCTCTTGGCTCCGCAAGTAGGGGTCACCGCCGAGGCCACTGTCGAGGCCGCCAAAGAAGCCTTGTGGAACAGCCTCTCGGACAGGTCCGACACCAGAGCCATCAGTCCCGCCATCTTGGTTGCTCCACGGTTGTAATCAGCCGCAGACAGAGTGACCTAACAACAAAAGAAAAGAAATGCTCAGAAGTAGAAATCCACCATTTCGTCATGTTTCGTTAAGTTTTGACTAACTATCGTTAGTTTGGGACTAAACTGCATACGAGATAACGAGGAAAGGACAAGACTGTCCACAGGAGCAATATCTCGCCGTGAGATGGCGTGTCTCGCGCGAGATATCCTCCCTCTGCAGCATGCAGATGACAGTTTCCTCATCGATTTCAACCTCTTTTCAGGATAAAACTTTATTCATCCGGCCAACCAATGGGATTTGGAGTCTAGAACCTTCTGATAGGGTTTTACCTCTCCACTTCTTCATATCTAACCCCTATAAATACTTGGTGACTTCCAAGGCTCAAGAGGTCGGCAATTCCATAATTCACACACATTTTATTGGCCTCTTTCCCTGAAAGAATCCTACAAAATCACCCTAAAACTCACTACAAAGTTTGTTTGTCAACCTTGTTGATAAACAAACATCAAGACCCAAGTCAAGGACTGAGACGAGGCTCCGTCCGTATCGAGAGTTGATTCTAAACTTGAGTCGAAACTCTGCCCAAATCACCTCACGCAAGGTAACCCCTAAATCCCTTTCTAATTGATTGTTAGAGTGGTATAAATCTATTGAATCTAGGATCGGCCTAGAGCCTCTCCAAATCATGGAGACGGTCTCGAAGCAATCGATCCTACATTCCGTTTAACCCCGTTAAATGGATATTTTATTGTTTAAAATCTCTTTTTTTCTCTCTTTTGAAAACCTCTCTTTTCTTTAGCAAGACCGATCTCCGGATTGGGTGAAATGGATGCTCCTTGACCTACCCATTTCATAACCTAAGCCCCGAACCCAAATCTCTTTCAAAATGGTTTTTCTATGTTTCCAAACGAATAATATAGGTGGCGACTCAAAAAAAAAGATAAAATTCTTCTCACAACGCTACACCTTCCTGACTGTGTCAACAAGTTAACCTCTTGATCATCCTTAATCACAAAGTTTCTGCTAGCTTCTTTGAGTTCAGCTAGTGTAAGTGGAGCGGAGCGAGTGCTGTATGGCCACGCTGCTTGTCTTATCTCGTTCACGGACAATGGTGCCTCCAATTTAGCTGCTATCCTGATCTCTTCCAAAGAGATTGGGGACTCTTTGGGAAGCACCGAAGAGATAGCGTTGACAACCAAATGCTCTTCATATTCATCGTAATCAGCAGCATTATTTAAATCATACAAATCATCAAGATACAAGACGTAGCAAAAGTTGTCTTTCATTTCATTGAAACAAGGATTTACATCAGTCATGACTTCATTACAATCACCACTAGCTTTCCCATTTACAGACTCTTCAAACTCTATTACATTCACGAAATAATCTTGACCAAAATCGATGAGGTTCACATTGTTGTTGGGCAGAGGGTTGTTGACGACGCTAGGACGAGGGGACTTTTCGATCTTCTTCTCATCAACAAGGCCTTGGATAATCTTCTTGAGTGTGAAGCAAGCATTGGTGGTGTGTCCTGGGTACTGATGGAATTGGCAATATTTGCTTGTGTCGAGATTGGGATTAGGATTAAGAGGACTGTAGTTGTCCAAGGGCTTGATCATCCCGGTCCTGAGCAATCCATTGTAAACCTCTTCTGTGGTCATTCCCAAGTCATCAAACCTTCGTTGTTGCTTCGGCTGGAACTTTCTGCCATTATGCCCATTATTACCTCCTCCTTGCAGGTTATTGACGCTGCATTCCTTGACCACTTCCCTTCCTTTCGGTGCCATGGCAGAGATTGGGTTTAGTGCCCGATACCAGAATCCTCCGCTTCCGCTACTACCGCTAGCACTGGCACTTGGGGTGAGGTTAAACAGCCTGTTCTCGCTTCGAGCGCCCATACCAACCATTTCTCTTAAATCTGGATACCAACCCTTTCCAATGGCCTCCCTTAACACAGGCTTCACACATGACAGGAAAATATCTTTCTGATCTTGAAGGGGAATTGGTTCAGACAGCTCGTTGAGTTTGGCATTCCATCTCTTGTAGAACTCTGTCCGTCCACGAGGCTGTAAAATTTTTTCTGAATGGTGCCCACTAGATCGTCACGGGTAGTACGCCACTCTAGGTTTCCTCTATATTTCTCCAAGAAAGTTTCGGTGATCTGGCTCTAAGTGGAGCGACATTCCTGCTTTAAGGACAAAAACCAAGTGAGCGCCGGACCTTTCAAAGTCAAATGAAAATGAGAAGCCATAAACTCGGGTGTGCAACCCATCACCCCCATCGTCATTACGTAGGTATCCACATGGGTCTTTGGGCAGGCTGTGCCATCAAAATCCATCTTTGGCATCTTGAAATTATGGGGAAGAGGTGTTACTTGGGCCGGATCAACCACCTTAAGGCCATTGGACCCCACTGTTAATCTATCAATTTGTTGTTGCATCTGTCTTAACAAAGTTGTCACCTCCGGGGTCATTCCCGGGATTTGAGGGATAGCAGGAGCCACAGTCGAAGACGGGACTAGAAATTCTGGAGCAGATCTGATAGGCAAGGCGGCCGAGGGAAGACCGAAAGTACTAGGGATGCTGATATTGCTGTCCAACAGACTGACTGAACTGGGAATCCTATTCCCGTACATGTCTTACCCATTAAACTGAACACTTGGATTCTGTAGACCAAACTGCGCTGATTGACATCCGAACTGGCCATAGGTAGAAAATTCGGTACTAATACAGGGAGATGAATATGGGGTAGAACCATACAGGTGCTGGGTGAGAGTAGAACAAACTGTGGGCTGAGGGAAGTTGCTCTGGTACTGAGGCTGAGGATACTGCGGAATACTATCTGGACAAATTTGGTTTCCTGATAGGCGATACTGACTGTTGTGCTGTGGTGGAGCTTGGAAAACATTCTGCTGCTGACTGGTTTGACCATACTGATAACTGTCGCGATACATGCTGACCTGGGGTTGGGAATAGATTCCTTGGAACTGGAATCCGTACTGAGCTTGCGGCACTGGGGCATTGGGAGCTGGAGAGGATGTCAGATCAAAGAAGTTTGATTGTTGGCCACCACGTTTGTTGAACCCATGCTGAGCAACTTGGCTATGTACCTGAGAGATTGAGGGAGGGACCCTTCCTTGGGTATTCATGGCTATTTCCGGAGACCGCATCTGATCAGGGCAAGGAGCATAACTCACGGGAGGAGGCATAGCATTGTAGTTGGGTTGAGGTGCAGAGCGATGAGCGGATTGAATAGGAGAAGCAGATCAAATCCCGTTGTTACCCTCTTCAGTGATTTCATCGTAGGAACCATCCTCTCGGCGGAGTACCGTGATTCCCCTGGCTCTCATGGCCTCGACAAAATGGGCGTGGGCTTCCTCCTCTTGGGCTTTAGAATTCTGAGCCAACAAGCGGGATTCACGTTCCCTAGCCAAAGCAGCTTCCAAAGTTACTCTCAACTCTTCTGCGGACATGTCATTCAAACCCGGTTGACCCATCGAAACTGAACCTCTAGCAGAATGAGCAGCAAACACATCACCATTTCCAGCCATATCTGATTCTGAATAGATTGAAACCCCCGAAACTGTTTGAACTTCTTCAACAACACGGACCAGACGAGCCCCCGGAACAGAAGAGCGGATCCAACTCGCCGTAACTGCATGGGTAGATACGGGTTGATGAGGTGGTAAAGGAGAAAGACTTTGAGGAAATACGGGAGAGGGAAAGGAAAAGGGGGACGGACTCGCGCAAACAAATTATTAATGTTCAAGTATAAATTGGTGTTTTAAATCCTAAATGCAGTTGAGAAAGGATAAGCCTTTATTAACGCAAACTACACCTCGGGGAAACCTAGGGACGCAACATTCAAATTACACCAAATGCTTTGCATTGAAATTAATAATAGGTAATGATACCTAACCAAGACCTAACACGATGTGAGGTGGACGAGTGGTCCAAATTTCTGGGGAAATTTGGGCAGCATAACGAGTATTCTTGAAGAATTTCCAAGAAATATCCGGCATGACCTCTCGTCGGTGCATGGTGACAATGCGGAATGATCTCTCGTTGGAACATATCATGAGAGTGACATGTCCTCACGTGAAACCATGTTGCATTGGCAACATGCCCACAAGGTGCAAGGTTTTGGGGAAGGTATGAAGGCCTAATGTAAATTTCAAAAACAATTCATTTTAGTGTGATTAAAATGTTGTATCCAAAAAACCAACCGCGGGTAAGCTGTAAGTGTGGCGCCACCTATAATGCGCTAGGGGGATGGGTTTGACATTAGGCGCTCAAGCGTAGGCGAATTTCATCACCGTCCGCGATGCCGTCAATCGCACCCGAGGGTTCTAAATCAATGTGGTGTAGTGTTCGGATGACTATGTTCTTTTTTTTATGAAAAACAAAAATTTTTTATTATATTATTTTTATTATTGAAGAAAAAAAAACAAAGGAGAAAACACACACACTCTTACAGGGGACAAGGGGTACAACAATCAACTGCGCAAATTTGATTCGAGGGACTGCCCTCAAACCAGCATCTGGAGACTGTTCAGTGACCAATCCTGTCGCGTGACACAGGACAGCATGGAACAAAGCTGTCGCACGACTTGATAGGTCACTGAACCAGAACCTGCAAAATGAAATCAGCCCTTGCCTATCCATGGCAAGGGACAGAACAATAATATAGCACAACAAAATGGCCACAAAAGACACACAAAAGGCTCACAAGTCTCAAAATGCAATAAAATGCATGTACCACAAAAGATCATCAAGGATGCACACAAAGATGGATATGTTGGATGCTTAATTGAATGAAAGCATGGCCCTCTTAATTTTGAAAAACAGGTTTTCAAAAAAGTGTCCCCAGCAGAGTCACGACTGAATGTGCGCTCGCCCAAAAAAATTTTCTTTTTGATAATGAAAAAGGAGTCGCCATGCCATGTTTTAAGGTACACTTTGAAAAACATTTGAAAGAGAAAATGGGTCCGGGGGTCAGGTTACGTGTTGGGAAGAACCGAGAGTTCACCCAACACGCCTCGTCTATAGACGAGTCTTACTAATTAAACATCCAAGTAATCCAAAAATGTGTGCAAACAATGATAATGAACAAATGTGATAAACCATGAATTTTATTGATTTGAACTGAGATCTCACAACTTGTGAACCATTTGGTTAGGGAGGCCACATCCCAATTACAACAGATTAGAACAGATTACAAAGGAAATGGATCCCTGCAAATGGACAAGATGTGTCGCGTGACACAGGATCTAACCAGGCTTGATGTGTCGCGTGACACAGGATCTAACCAGACATGATGTGTCGCGTGACACATAGTGTCCATCTGTAGAGACTTACACATTTGAACACAGGAGCACCAACAATCAAAACAGATCCAATTATTTAATCAATTCAGATTCAAAACGAACAAATTAACAATAATTCAGCCAAGGGGATGTGGATATGGGTAGATCCACACTCCCTTGGGAATACAATACCAATTTCAACAATAATCAAGCCATGAGCATTCAATTATTCAAAGAAACAATGTTAAACAGAGAGATTGCAATTGGGGTTCAGTAATCAAGATAGATGGAGTCTGATTACTGAACCCAAGGAAGTTAAAATAATGGAATTATGAAAGTAGCAAGGTAAGAGAGAGAGAGAGATGGAATTGAGAGTGTTACCCTTGTTGATTCCACGAATTCTATGCCAAGTTTGGTATAGAATCCTTCAACAACTGCTTCTGGAACTGGTTGAACTGAGGAGAGATGGCTGAAGGTGGATCCAAGTATTGGTGGGTGAATTGGGTTGAATTGGGTGGAATTGAAGGTGGATTTGGGTAGGATAGAGGGAGGTGTGTTTTCAGTGTGTGTGTGTGTGTTATGCTGCTATTTTGGCAGAGTAACAGTATGTAAAAGTTGGGATCCATTTCTGAGAGGGGTAGGGTCTTATTTATAGGCTGCAGTTGATGGTCACAGGGTGTCGCACGACTTTCTGTAACCATTTTCCATGCCTCGATCTGTCGCGTGACAGAAGGTGTCACCAACTGCTTTTGGCACCAAAACCAGGTTCTGGAACATTCTGAGTAAATACCCAAAAGGTCCAAAACAGGTTTATTCCTTGTAGGTCCTTTAGCATGAGCAAAGTACCAAAAGGTACTTCCTTCGCAAGAAACTTATGGGATGTTTCCGGAAGTTTCGGAATAGATCGGGAATTCACCAAAACGCCCCTTAATGCAATTTTATCGTATTAAAATGCATCGAAAAGGGTAGCGAATTGGATTGGCGTACTTACAAGTTGTTAAATCGATAGTGCAGACCTGCCCTATCGGCTTTTCGATCGTGAAACCACTAAGCATCAGACTTTCTTGGTCAAGCTTGATTTTCATTACTGGCATGGTGTTAGTGCTAGTCTCCCCAATAGTGACACTATCCCCGTAAATAGTTGTCAAAATACCAACCTGTACAAACTTCAAATATTGATGAAGGGTGGAGGCTACCGCTCCGATCTCATGTATCCATTGCCTGCCTAATAATGTCAAGAACGTGACAGGAATATCAATGACCTGGAATTCCACTGCCATTTGCTTACCCTCGAATAATAGATTCAAAGAAACAATCCCCAACACTGCTATGGAAGTCGAATCATAGGATTTTATAGTTTGGTTGGACGGCTTAAGACTCTGTGCATCAATGTCTAGCATGCTCATCATCTTTGCAGGAAACACGTTTATGGCCGAACCGTTATCCACCAACACATGGGGGATTCGGCGTCCCTCCAAGGGCACGGTAATGTGTAGAGACTTGTTGTGCTTTGAACCGTAAGAAGGCAAATCTAGATCTGTGAAAGTGATAATGTTCCCATATTGGGCTGTTTCGATCAACTGGCAGGCCTCATCTGGAGTTACATTGAAGGACACCTTGGTTTTGGATAGAGCCTCTTCTAGCTTTAGCTTGTGGGGGTAAAAAGTTGTAAGCAGGGACCACAAAGAGATATCGTCCTGGTTTCTCTTCAACTGCGTCAAAATTGGATCCTCTTGCATTTCTTCATTTCCTGCTGATCTGTAAGGATCTCGAGAAGCCTGGGGATTTGAAACCGCAATTCACTTTCCCTTTCCGGATGGATCAGCACTATCTGTTCCCATCATTCTACCTGACCGTGTCAACAAGTTAATTTCCCGATCATCTTCAACCACAAAATTTCTGCTAGCTTCTTTAAGTTCAGCCAGTGTAAGCAGAGCAGAGCGAGTGCTGTATGGCCATGCTGCTTGTCTTATCTCGCTTATGGACAACGGTGCCTCCAAGTTAGCTGATATTTTGAGCTCTTCCAAAGAGATTGGGGACTCTTTTGGAACTACAGAAGATATAGCGTTGATAACCAAACGCTCCTCATATTCATCGTAATCAACAGCATTATTTAAATCATGTAAATCATCGAGATACAAGATGTAGTAGAAATTATCTTTCATTTCATTAAAATAAGGAGTTACATCAGCATTGACTTTCTTACAACCATCACTAGCTTTGCCACTTACAGACTCTTCAAATTCTATTACATTCACGAAATAATCCTGACCAAAATCAATTAGGTTCACATTATTGCTGGGTAGAGGGTTGTTGATGATGCTGGGACGGGGAGACTTTTCGATCTTCTTCTCGTCAACAAGGCCTTGGATAATCTTCTTGAGTGTGAAGCAGTGTCCGGTCGAAACCTAACGGTTTATTTTATATCCGCAAGCGCACGGGCTATTGTAATATAGCGGGTGCAAGTACGGGTCGATCCCACAGAGACAGGATTTACTTTGGGATGATATTTGTCTTTATATAAATATATAGATATAATGATTGGGGGGAAGATAAGAATTTTGTAAGATAAAATACTAGAAAGATGCAAAAACTACTCTAACATATAATGATAGTATTCTCGGGATTGAAAACAAATAAATATGCTTTAGATAAAGGCTTTTATCAAAATAACAAGGATGGTACGTTCGGCCTACACTACTTCGGGTTAAGACAGTAGCGTTTGTATCCTTCACTAATTATGCCCTAACTGTTTGAGATTTCCGTTTATGTTACTCCCGCCCTGTCACAAACGGGCATTTCGGCTTAACTCTAGCTGACCACAATTAGAAAGAATCCATTAAGATCGAAAGTCAACGTACTTTCCATTCAAAGAACACCCCTAGGCCGTTGAACTACTCTCGTGATCAATGAAACCTAGTTCCTTCATATGGTTCCGTCAATTGAAATTCTCCGCTAGGTACTTCTCTCAATTAACTAGGGTTCCACAAATATAAACGTATTCATATTTGCAAGCAATTCAAGAATAATATGAAGAAATTGATTTAAGATGAAAGTGCCAAGTCAAGGATGATACGCTGCCGTCAGGCTAACTAGCACATGTATTTTAAGACTCACCGGCCTTTCTCTCGAGGGTTCGGCTTAGTGTAATCCCGTCGTCACGCGGAAATTCGACTTACCTCTCGAGGGTACTGAATAAATCAAAAATACCATTCAAGTCTATCATCTCACGTATTTTCCACTAAAGGATCATCCCTAGGTCTTTAAATCACTTTGTGTAATTTATCGACCTAGTTCAATTCTTAGAGTTCCGCTAATCAATGTTTTTTTATTTGATCAACTGAGGTTATACAACTAAAGACATCTCCCTAATCATAAAGCATTTAAGATTAATAAGAAGAGAATTGAAATGACATGTAGGAGAAGCATGAATATAAATAAATGAGTTTCCAACTCCGAGAAATGGAGGATTACTCAAACCATTCAAATAATAAAAGAAGTAAGTAAGAAATAGAGATAAGGAAAAGAGATACTTATTCATAATGAGAGAAACAATGGCTGGAAATAATCTTCATTCATAATCTTCAAGAGTACACAAGACTTGTCACGAATCATCGATACACCTTGAATATCATGTATAAAGTGCTAGAGTATTTTGATATACATTCTAAGTATAATATGATCCTTTCTGGATATATTTATCACTATTTTCGGATGTCTGGATGTGTCTGGATGATCTAAAACTGAGTACAAAGAGCCTTTATATAGGCATTCTATGCTAGGGACACATCTCTTGCGAAAAGGCACCTTTGCCGGAGCATGGAGGTGCTCGCCCGAGTCAAGGAGGTTGCACGGCCGAGCGTAGCTTTTCTCGATACACAACCGTTGTAAAAAGGCACCTTTTGGTTTGAATAGGGGGTGCTCGGCCGAGTCAATGGATCTCGCTTCTACGAGCACAGCTTTCCGTAAACTTTCTTTGTAATTCCTTCTTATGCTCGGCCGAGTCAAGGTGGTTTGCCGCCGAGCGCTTGCCGTCTTGGCTTGATTTATTCTTTTGATACTCCTATTTCCACAAACTTTTGCTTTTAAGCCCCATAATCTTCCATAAAGTGTACCTAAAACCTGTAAAATCACACAATATACCAACCAAGCATAAAATCGAAGATATATATAAAAAGAGGCTAAATTATACTCAATTGATATTAATTTAAAGGCAAATAACCTAATTATCATATTATAAAAGACTATATAAAAACCACTTATCAAACTCCCCCACACTTAAACCTTGCTTGTCCCCAAGCAAGACTAGGATGAAAATATGGTGAGGGATAATAGAAAGTAATAGGAATGATCCCTCAGAAAATAGTAGCAAGTTTATTGCCCTTTTGAAGATTGCCTTTTATCTTTCTAGTCATATTTTGCATACGCTTAAAAATTTATTAGAAAGAAGTAATTTGAGAATATTCAAAAGAAATAATTTTGAGACAATAAATTAATATAGCATATGTAGGAATTGGTCAAGTAAAGCATGCTAGGAAGATAAACTCTAGATCATAAACTTGGTAAAAAATGAAAGTTTCATAAAAATGAATTTATTGCTAAAAATGTACAAATAGAGACCTAAACACTTATTCACAAACTAGAAGCTTTCATAGAGTTTGAATTGCATTTTTGGATCACAAGGGTAGAAATGGATGATGATAGTGGAAAAATCTTATCAAGGCTTCAACAATTTTATCTTATTTTTGCACGTGTTAAATTTTTGCAAAAGGCCTAAGTTATTTTTGATCCTTTCAAGTAGGAGACATTGTGGTCTCGAGCCCCATGTTCCTAATACTTAGATCAAGAATACTTTTGGATATTACTCCCGTTTTGGCAAGGAAGCATCGTCGCAGCGAACGCCGTGCCCCGAGTTACTTAGAAAGTAATAGGTTTCATTTTGCTATTAAGGATTGGTGACTAAGTCACTCTTTTTAGCAATAAGATAAAATGCCTAACCTTGATTTGATTAGTGGAAATGGAAAGATGGATTTTTGATGAAGAGGTGTGATTCAAGGGATGCAAAACAAAGAAAATGCCTCTAATAAGGGAATAAGCATTAATAAAACTTGAGATGTATATTTAAAGAAATATTTTCAAAAAATTTTTCAAAAGAACAACCAAGTATTGAAAGGATGATCAATAGGAATTTCGATCTAATCAAATGCTTTTTCCTTGACTAATCACTATATATTGCTATATTAACTTATGAGGCTTTAATTTATTTCCTAAAAATATCCCTATATTTTTCTTTTTATTAATTTCTAAATTTATAGAAAATATGAGAAGAAAGACAAAGGCATTAATCTAAGGCACATAACAAGCATAAAGATTAATAATATGGATCATCATAGGGATTTTTTTTTTATATATACTATTATTCATAAAAATGCAACTAAAAAAAGAAAAAATAACACTAGAAAGCAAGTAAATTTTAAACTAGAAAGCATGAAAATTTAAACTAGAAAGCAAGATAGATAGATATACCCCCCCCCACACTTAAATTAAGCATTGTCCTCAATGATTCAAGGACTCTAGATTGATAGGGAAAGAATAAAAAGGAAAGACTTACATCAAAGTGGTGGTGGTGGGTAGAAGTTCTCCCAATGCCTAACTCCGTAATCGTATATGTAATCAACCCTTCCTTGAACATGTTGTACCCGTCCTTCAATATTCTCTTGGAATTGGCTAAAGTTTTGATTGAAGTGGTTGAGTTGTTGAAGGATTTGGGTTTGTCGAGTAGCCATTTGGTTGAATTGTTGGTAAAAGTCGGGTGGCATTTGATCTTGGTTAAGGTTGGCTTGCCCTTCTTCTTCTTCTTGCCCCATGTTGACATCTTCATTTCCCACTTCATCTTGCCCCAACAAAAGAGGGAAGGACCAAGTATCCGGTTGGTTTATTAATACCACCGGAATGTTGGCATTTGGCAAGATGGCATGTGGTGTCTTGTTAGCACCACCTCCCACAAACCAAGTATACCTCCCATGCCCTTCTTCGGTGATCATGTTCATTATTTTCAAGGCTGCTATATCAAGCACCCTAGATCCTCTAACTGGCACCCAAGCATTTTCGCCTTCCTCCGGAATTGGAATGTGCATATAAATCGCAAGGAGGGTTATCATCCCTCCTATATGAATATCTCCGGGGAAGTTAGGGGATATGTGATCCCAAAGCCGATCAACAAACCACTTTCCAATATTGATATCCCTATATCCCGTGACAAATGTCCACAATAGAAATAATTCTTGCCTATTGATTGTTCCCTTATCCTCTCTTGCAAAAATTGTGCAAGCATACATTCTATGGATATATCGAAGGACGGGGTGAACAATTAAGGAGGCCTTGGATGATTTGGGAAGGAAAGGTGTATGGCCCGTAATTTGCTCCCAAAAGATATCAGCATTGTAATGAGGGGGAGGTGTATTTAGGCGCTAATTTATTGTTAGGCCACCCGAAAGTACCGTTGATATCCTCGAGGTCAAGGGTATATTGATTGTTTAGAAGCCTAAAATTTAGGATAATATCCTCATATTCTTCCCCCGTTTCACCGCAAATCATAGTCTTGGATTTCTTTGTCATGGTGCTTAAAAACTCTAAGGTGGGGCTCTCATATGTTTTACCCTCAATATGTATGAAATCCTGGCAACCTATCCCTTGGTGCAAAGCTCTTAAATTATTCACAAATCCTAGTGTTCTCATAGTATCAAAATCTGGAAATTGAGTGGGTTTTATACTTTTCCCACAAAGCTTAGCATACTTAGAGGTCTCGATTTTTGATTGAAAAGTAATGCCCAAAGGGTCTAGGGTTGGGGCTAAAATAGAACTAGAGGTAATATCCTTGCGAGGTCTCTTAGAGGTAGGAGCCTTCCCTTTTTGTTTAGTAGCCATTTAAAATTCTAAGAGTAGAGCAAAACCCAACAAAAACTTTGAAGAGATTAGAGAGATATTGTGAGTTTACCCGATGAGAACACCTTGAAGACTTGATTTCTTGCTTGGTTTCTACTTGAATGCCTTGAACAAATCGACTTGCTCCACCAATTTTATCAATTTCGAAAATTTGGGATTTTTGGGTAAGAACTAGGGTTTTTCGAATTTTTGGGAATTTGGGTGAAATTTGGGTTGATGAAGGTTTGGGTAGTGTTTAGGAGAAGGAATTAGGGTGGATGGAGGGTTGTATCGCCGGAATTAATGGAGTAATTGGAGGTTTTATGGTGGGAAGGGGCGGAGGTGAAGAGGGTTTAGAGAGAGAGAGAGTAAACAAGGGAGGTAAAATGAGAGTCAAACACCAAGAACCCTTGTTTTGACCAAAAATTTCTGAACAGGCACGACTTGCTCGGCCGAGCATGGGCCTTGACTCGGTCGATCACTTGGCTTCAATTTGATATAGCTTCGCTCCTCCTTTGCTCTCGGCCGAGTCATGTGTGGTGCTCACGAGCGATCCCGCTTCCGATTTTTTTTTTTTTTTTGAAACAACGTATCCATCCATGAAGAAATTCTTGATTGAATCAACAGAGTGTACTACGCTCCACTTGGTTGATTCAATTTAGTTCGTTTCGCTCTCAATGCACTACGGCCGCTCCAATAAATGGTGCACGGCCGCTCCAACACTGTTTATTATATATATATTTTTATATTCCTACAAAACAGAAGTTAGAAAACAATACAATAATAATATATATAAAATATATATAAAAATAAAAATAAATGATACAGACAAATATCAAAAAGTAAACCGTCGTCCTCAACGGCGCAAAAAACTTGTCCTCGAAACCTAACGGTTTATTTTATATCCGCAAGCGCACGGGCTATTGTAATATAGCGGGTGCAAGTACGGTCGATCCTACGTAGACAGATTTACTTTGGGATGATATTTGTCTTTATATAAATATATAGATATAATGATTGGGGGGAAGATAAGAATTTTGTAAGATAAAATACTAGAAAGATGCAAAAACTACTCTAACATATAATGATAGTATTCTCGGGATTGAAAACAAATAAATATGCTTTAGATAAAGGCTTTTATCAAAATAACAAGGATGGTACGTTCGGCCTACACTACTGGTTAAGACAGAGCGTTTGTATCCTTCACTAATTATGCCCTAACCGTTTGAGATTTCCGTTTATGTTACTCCCCGCCCTGTCACAAACGGGCATTCCGGCTTAACTCTAGCTGACCACAATTAGAAAGAATCCATTAAGATCGAAAGTCAACGTACTTTCCATTCAAAGAACACCCCTAGGCCGTTGAACTACTCTCGTGATCAATGAAACCTAATTCCTTCATATGGTTCCGTCAATTGAAATTCTCCGCTAGGTACTTCTCTCAATTAACTAGGGTTCCACAAATATAAACGTATTCATATTTGCAAGCAATTCAAGAATAATATGAAGAAATTGTTTTAAGATGAAAGTGCCAAGTCAAGGATGATACGCTAAGTTGTGCTAACTAGCACATGTATTTTAAGACTCACCGGCCTTTCTCTCGAGGGTTCGGCTTAGTGTAATCCCGTTCGTCACGCGGGAAATCCGACTTACCTCTCGAGGGTACCGAATAAATCAAAAATACCATTTAAGTCTATCATCTCACGTATTTTCCACTAAAGGATCATCCCTAGGTCTTTAAATCACTTTGTGTAATTTATCGACCTAGTTCAATTCTTAGAGTTCCGCTAATCAATGTTTTTTTATTTGATCAACTGAGGTTATACAACTAAAGACGTCTCCCTAATTGCAAGCATTTAAGATTAATAAGAAGAGAATTGAAATGACATGTAGGAGAAGCATGAATATAAATAAATGAGTTTCCAACTCCGAGAAATGGAGGATTACTCAAACCATTCAAATAATAAAAGAAGTAAGTAAGAAATAGAGATAAGGAAAAGAGATACTTATTCATAATGAGAGAAACAATGGCTGGAAATAATCTTCATTCATAATCTTCAAGAGTACACAAGACTTGTCACGAATCATTGATACACCTTGAATATCATGTATAAATTGCTAGAGTATTTTGCTATACATTCTAAGTATAATATGATCCTTTCTGGATATATTTATCACTATTTTCGGATTTTCTAGATGTTTCTGGATGATCTAAAACTGAGTACAAATAGCCTTTATATAGGCATTCTATGCTAGGGACACATCTCTTGCGAAAAGGCACCTTTTGGCTGATATGGGAGGTGCTCGGCCGAGTCAAGGAGGTTGCACGGCCGAGCAGAGCTTTTCTCGGGACACAACTGTTGTAAAAGGCACCTTTTCGTTTGAATAGGGTGCTCTACCGAAGTCAATGGATCTGCTGGCCGAAAGGCCGTAAACTTTCTTGTAATTCCTTCTTATGCTCGGCCGAGTCAAGGTGGTTGCTCGGCCAGCAAACTTGCCGTCTTGGCTTGATTTATTCTTTTGATACTCCTATTTCCACAGCTTTGCTTTTAAGCCCCATAATCTTCCATAAAGTGTACCTAAAACCTGTAAAATCACACAATATACCAACCAAGCATAAAATTGAAGATATATATAAAAAGAGGCTAAATTATACTCAATTGATATTAATTTAAAGGCAAATAACCTAATTATCATATTATAAAAGACTATATAAAAACCACTTATCAAGCAGGTATTGGTGGTGTGTCCTGGGTACTGATGGAATCGGCAATATTTGCTTGTGTCAAGATTGGGATTAGGGTTGAGAGGACTATAGTTATCCAAGGGCTTAATCATCCCAGTTCTGAGCAACCCATTATAAACTTCCTCCGTGGTCATTCCCAAGTCATCAAACCTTCGCTGCTGCTTTGGCTGGAATCTCCCACCATTCTGTCCATTGTTGTTTCCTCCTTGCAGATTATTGACACTACTATCCTTGACCACTTCCCTTCCTTTCGGTGCCATTACAAAGATCGGGTTAGCTGTCCGATACCAGAATCCTTCGCTTCCACTGTTACCACTAGCATTTGGGCTTGGAGTGAGGTTAAAAAGCCTGTTCTCGCTTCGAGCGCCCATTCTAACCATTTCTCTTAGATCTGGGTACCATCCTTTTCCAATGGCCTCCCTCAACACAGGTTTCACACATGACAGGAAAATATCTTTCTAATCTTGCAGGGGAATCGGTTCCGACAACTCATTGAGTTTGGCGTTCCATCTCTTGTAAAACTCTGTTATTGACTCATCACTTTTCTGAATAGTGCCCACTAGATCATCTCTTGTAGTACACCACTCGAGGTTTCCCCTGTATTTCTCCAGGAAAGTTTCAGTGATCTGGCTCCAAGTGGAGCGACATTCTTGCTTTAGGGCCAAAAACCAAGTAAGCGCCGGGCCTTTTAGGGTCAGATGAAAGTGAGAGGCCATGAACTCGGGTGTGCAACCCATTGCCCCCATCGTCATTACATAGGTATCAATATGGGTCTTTGGGCACGCTGTACCATCAAATTCCATCTTGGGCATCTTGAATTTATGGGGAAGAGGTGTTACTTGAGCCGGATCAACCACCTTAAGGCCGCTGGAACCTACTGTCAATCTATCAATTTGTTGTTACATTTGCCTTAATAAAGCTGTCACCTCCGAATTCATTCCCGGGATCTAAGGAATAGCAGGAGCCACAATCGAAGACAGCACTGGAAATTCTGGAGCAGATCTGATAGGCAAGGTGGCTGGGGGAAGACCAAAAGTACTGGGGACGCTGATGTTGCTGTCCAGCAAACTTACTGAACTGGGAATCCTATTCCCGTACATATCATACCCATTAAACTGAACATTCGGATTCTGTGGACCAAACTGCACTGATTGATATCCAAACTGACCTTGGGTAGAAAATCTGGTACTAATAACGGGAGCTGAATACGGAGTAGAACCATATAGGTGTTAAGTGAGAGGAGAACAAATTGCGGGCTGGGAGAAGTTGCTTCGGAACTGAGACTGATTCTGGGGATGCTGCGGGAACTGAACCTGACAAATTTGGTTTCCTGATAGACGATACTGGCTGTTCTGCTGCTGTGGAGCTTGGAAAACACCATGCTGCTGACTGGTTTGACCATACAGATAACTGACTTGATACATGCTGACCTGGGGTTAGGAATAGCTTCCTTGGAACTGGAATCCGTACTGAGCTTGTGGCACTGAGGCATTGGGAGCTGGAGAGGAGGTCAGATCAAAGAAGTTCGATGGTTGACTACCACTTTTGCTGAACCCATGCTGAGCAACTTGGCTATGTATCTGAGAGATTGGGGGAGGAACCCTTCCTTGGGTATTCACGGCCATTTCCGGAGACGCCATCCGATCAGGACGAGGAACATAACTCACGGGAGGAGGCATGGCATGGTAGTTGGGTTGAGGTGCAGAGTGATGAGCGGACTGAATAGGGGAAGCAGATCCGATCCCGTTGTTACTATCTTCGGTGATTTCTTCATAGGAACCATCCTCTCGACGGAGAACCGCGATTCCCCTGGCTCGCATGGCCTCGACAAAACGGGTGTGGGCTTCCTCCTCTCGAGCTTTGGCGTTCTGAGCCAGCAAGTGGGATTCACGTTCCCTAGCCAACGCAGCTTCCAGAGTTACTCTCAACTCTTCTATGGACATGTCATTCAAACCCGGCTGACCCATCAAAACTGAACCTCCAACAGACTGAGTAGCAAACACATCACCATTTCCTGCCATTTCCGATTCTGAATTGACTGAAACTCCAGAAGCTGCTTGAAACTCCTGTACAAGACGGACTAGACTGGCTCCCGGAACAGAAGAACGGATCCAACTCGCCGTAACTGCAGGGGTAGATATGGATTTATAAGGTGGTGAAGGAGGAAGACTTCGAGAAAGTACGGGAGAGGGAAGGAATAAAGGGAAGGACTCGCGCAAACAATTTATTTATGTTCAAGTATAAATCGGTATTTTAAATCCTAAATACGGTTGGGAAAGGATAAGCCTTTATTTACGCAAACTATACCTCGGGGAAACCTAGAGACGCAACATTCAAATTAGACCAAATGCTTTGCATTGAAATTAATACTAGGTGATGATACCTAAACAAGAACACAATGCGAGACGGATGAGTGGTCCAAATTCCTGGGGAAATTTGGGCAGCATAACGGGTATTCTTAAAGAATTTCAAAGAAAAATCCTGCATGACCTCTCGTCGGTGCACGGTGACAATGCGGCATGATCTCTCGTCAGAACACGTCACGAGAGTGACATGTCCCCACGTGAAACCAAGTTGCATTGGCAACATGCCCACAAGGTGCAAGGTTTTGGGAAAGGTATGAAGGCCTATTATAAATTTCAATACAATTCATTTTAATGTGATTAAAATATTGTATCCAAAAAACCAACCGTGGGTAAGCTTTACAAGTGTGGCGCCACCTATGATGCGCTAGGGGGATAGGTTTGATTTCAGGCGCTCAAGCGTAGGCGAATTTCATGGCCGTCCGCGATGCCGTCAATCGCACCCGAGGGTTCTAAATCTATGTGGTGTAGTGTGCGGATGACTATGTTCTTTTATTTATGAAAAAACAATTTTTTTTATTTTCTTTTTTATTTTTATTGAAAAGGAAAAACAAAGGAGAAAACACACACACTCTCACAGGTTAAACAAGGGGTACAACAATCAACTGCGCAATTTGATTCAAGGGACTGCTCTCAAACCAGCATCTGAAGACTGTTCAGTGACCAATCCTGTCGCGTGACACAGGACAGCACGGTACAAAGCTGTCGCACGACCTGATCAGTCACTGAACCAAAACCTGCAAATGAATTCAGCCCCTGCCCCCCATGGCAAGGAACAAAGTACAACAACAGAGCACAACAAAAAAACCATATGAAGCACACAAAAGGCACACAAGTCTCACAATCTAATAAAATGCATGTACCACACAAGGTCATCAATGATGCACACAAAATGAATACAATGGATGTTTAAATGAATGAAAGCATGACCCTCTTAATTTTGAAAAACAGGTTTTCAAAAAGTGCCCTCCCCAGCGGAGTCGTCACTGAATGTACGCTCGCCGAAAATTTAATTTTTAGGAGTCGCCACGCCGTTTTAAAGGAAACATTGAAATCCTTTTGAAAGATAAAATGGGTTCGGGGGTCAGGTTACGTGTTGGGAAGAATCGAGAGTTCACCCAACATGCCTCGTCCATAGACGAGTCTTTCTAATTAAACATCCAAATAATCCAAAGTGTGTGCAAACAATGATAACAAACAAGTGTAGTAAAACATGAATTTATTGATTGAATGAGATCTTACAACTTGTAAACCATTTGGTTAGGGAGGCCACGTCCCAATTACATAGATCAGAATAGATTACAATTGGAAAATGATCTCTGTAAATAGACAAGATGTGTCGCGTGACACATAACATGCCTGGCTAGATGTGTCGCGTGACACAGGATCTACCCAGACATATTGTGTCGCGTGACACAAGGTGTCCATCTGCAGAGATCTGACAATCTGCACACAGAAGAACCAAAAACTAATACAGATCTAATGATTTAATCAATTCAGCTTCGAAATGAACAATTCAACAATAATTCGACCAAGGGGGTGTGGATATGGGAAGATCCACACTCCCTTAGGAATTAAACAACAATTCCAATAAGTTCAACTCATAAGCATGCAATTATACAAAGCACAATGATTAAACAGAGAGATGGCGATTGGATTTCAGTAAGTAAGACAGATGGAGTCGACTTACTGAAATCAGATGAGACTATGATGATTGAATTATGAAATGACAAAAATAAGAGAGAGAAGAGGGATTTTTATGTGTTACCCTTGTAGTATCCCCGAATTCTATACCAAGTTTGGTATAGAATCCTTCAATAAACTGCTTCTGGAACTGGTTGAGCTGAGGAGGGGTGATGGATGGAGAATCCAAATGATGATGATGAAATGGGGTGAATTGGAGGGAAATGAAGGAGAGGATTGGAGGGATTTTGGATAGTGTGATGATGTCGCCCGATTTTTTTTTTGAAATCAAACGGAGTCGCCACGCCATTTTTGTTTTAAGGGCCAAAACTTTGAAAAATGCCCGGGATTAGAGATTTGGGTTCGGAGGTCACGTTACATTCCGGGAAGGACGTTAGTGTGCACCCGGAATGCCTCGTAAAACGAGTCTTCCAAGCTAAAAACCATTTGTTGTGTGTGTGTGTGTGTGTGTGTGTGTGTGTGTGTGTGTGTGTGTTACTTTGGCCAAAATAAGTTGAAACTCAGAAAAGTAAAAATTGGGAATTCTTTATTAGACTTTGGACAGATCCCATGATTTTTTGGATGATTTTTGGGTTGAGATTTGGTACTCAAAAGATTTTTGGAAGTTGAAGAACACTTCTGCCAGAATGAAAAAGGCAGTGGACACTTGATTTTGAAATAGATTTAAGGGCTTTAAAACTTCATAATCTGAGAAAACTCAGAGAATGAAAGTTGTTCCAGACACCTCAAATAAGATTTATGTGAAAGAATTTTTCATTTTGGAGAAGATTTGAGGATTCAAAACCTTCTGGAAATCTCAGATATGAGATCTGGACTCCCAGAAACTGGTGATCTGACCTTCAAAAGAAAATTTGGAAAATGGAGTTTTACTCACGAAAAAAATAAAGTAAAAATATGTCTGGAAATCTCTGGATGTTGGCTATAAAAAGTGTTTTGTAGTCAACACCAAATTTTAGGTTTATCTGTGTCCAAAAATTTAGATCATGGACTGGGGTCTTAGAAAATTGCTACTGGACAGCAACTTCTCAAGAAGGAAAACATGTTTTTAAAGGGGGGTTTGGCATCCATGCTTGTCCCCATTTCCCTAGGTTTTGATTAGTGATCACTTGACATTTTAGTGGTGAATCAACTATATCAAACCATCCTTGGGGTACATTAGGACTAAGCACTTCATTTGCTTGGGAAGGAGAATTTTATCCTTTGAAAATGAGATTTGATGTATGAAAATGAGTTTTAGGGTTTTGAAAATGTGTTTTCTTTGCAAGAAAGTAAGAAAACTTTGAAAATAATGTAGATCCTTGTAGAAGATCATCCATGGAGATGAACTTCCATGGTGATCTTCTTGGATCTAGGGCAAGAAGATGAATGAACTACATTTTGTAGCTTGGAAATGCATGCATGGATGAATTTTAGGGTGAGGAGAGGGAGGTTATACCTATCTTCCTTGTGTTTTGTGTTTGAAGGCTTGAATGTAAGAGTGTTTAAGGCTTGAATATGAGAGTGTTTGAGTGAGTGTGATTTTGGTTGAATAGTTGAGAAAAAGGTGACAATTCTATGGAATTCTCACTGTTTTCTCACTATTTTCGCCAAAGTGCAGTTGAGGAAATGTGTTCTTCTCTCTTATTTTTGAGACTGGAGGGCTCAATTTATAGCCCTCTGAAAAATGCAAACTCATCCGCGCGGATAGGACCTTGAGCGTGCACTGTTCATTAAATGCTGCTTCAGGCTTTGGACACAAGGAATATTTTTCAAAAAAAATCAAATTAACAGCCAGTTTTTGTTCCAGCCATTTCTATTTTTGGTTTTTCTTATTTCTTTTGCTTTTTTGATTCCTTTCCTTGGTTTATCCTTAAATAACAATGCCCACTTTGCCCTTGCTTTGTTAGAAATGTTAGGAATGTTAGGAATTGTTAGGAATGTTATAACTTTCGTTGATTTTCTAACGAAAATTCTAACAAGCTCAAATTGGAGCACTTACAGTAGCCCCTCGGCGACGGCGCTTTCGAAGGAAGCGGGGTCGTCGATAAGAGTAAGGCTCCATATTTGGCAGGATGATCAAGTGATCGAGTGGCTGAACCTATTTAATAGGCTACCTACGTATCCTTAAGAGGAATCAAGCCGGCCGTAGTTCGGGTCTTTGACCCTGGAGATGATGGCGTTTTAGGTGCCTCGAACCTGATGAGCGAGTTACGCGGTCGGTTCTTTGGAAAGAAACTCTGCTGGGGATAAGAGATGACCATTTTCGGTCGGATGGCTGAAATTGTATATCCGCTCTGCTGGGGATAGGAATGACCATTTTCGGTCGGATGGCTGAACCTAATGATAGGCTACCTACGTATCCTTAAGAGGAATCAAGCCAGTCGTAGTTCGGGTGTCTTTGACCCTGGAGATGATGGCGTTTTAGGTGCCTCGAACCTTGAAGATGGAGTTTTAGGTGCCTCAGACCTTGATGATGGCGTTTTAGGTGCCTCGAACCTTGAAGATGGCGTTTTAGGTGCCTCGAACCTTGGAGATGGCGTTTTAGGTGCCTCGAACCTTGATTTGAAATGGCCTTTCGGTGGACTTTGTCTGCTGCCGAAGGAGAGGGTGACCGTTTTGGTTGAGGGGCTGGACCTAAAGATAGGCTACCTACGTATCCCTAGTGGGAATCAAGCCCTTTCATAGTTCGAAATTTTACTCGAGATTCCGTTAACTTTGCTGGGGATTTGATTAGCCTTTGCTGGGGAAAATCAGACGTATTCGTCGGGGAAATCGGTCTTACGTTTTACTGCCGGGGAATGATTTTGATGAAAGATACGGGATTCCGTTATCTTTCTCGGGGAGATCGGACTTACGTTTTACTGCCGGGGAATGATTTTGATGAAAGATACGGGATCTCGTTATCTTTCTCGGGGAGATTGGACTTACGTTTTACTGCCGGGGAATGATTTTGATGAAAGATACGGGATCTCGTTATCTTTCTCGAGGAGATCGGACTTACGTTTTACTGCCGGGGAATGATTTTGAAAGATACGGGATCCCGTTATCTTTCTCGAGGAGATCGGACTTACGTTTTACTGCCGGGGAATGATTTTGATGAAAGATACGGGATCCCGTTATCTTTCTCAGGGAGATCGGTCTTACGTTTTTACTGCCGGGGAATGATTTTGATGAAAGACACGGGATCTCGTTATCTTTCTCAGGGAGATCGGTCTTACGTTTTACAACCGGGGAATGATTTTGATGAATGATACGGGATCCCGTTATCTTTCTCGAGGAGATCGGACTTACGTTTTACTGCCGGGGAATGATTTTGATGAAAGATACGGGATCTCGTTATCTTTCTCGAAGAGATCGGACTTACGTTTTTGCTTTGCGGGAATGATTTTGATGAAAGATACGGGATCTCGTTATCTTTCTCAGGGAGATCGGTCTTACGTTTTACTGCCGGGGAATGATTTTGATGAAAGATACGGGATCCCGTTATCTTTCTCGAGGAGATCGGACTTACGTTTTACTGCCGGGGAATGATTTTGATGAAAGATACGGGATCTCGTTATCTTTCTCGGGGAGATCGGACTTACGTTTTACTGCCGGGGAATGATTTTGATGAAAGATACGGGATCCCGTTATCTTTCTCGAGGAGATCGGACTTACGTTTCTTGCTTAGGGGAATAATTTTGATGAAAGATACGGGATCTCGTTATCTTTCTCGGAGAGATCGGACTTACGTTTTACTGCCGGGGAATGATTTTGATGAAAGATACGGGATCCCGTTATCTTTCTCGAGGAGATCGGACTTACGTTTTACTGCCGGGGAATGATTTTGATGAAAGATACGGGATCTCGTTATCTTTCTCGGAGAGATCGGACTTACGTTTTACTGCCGGGGAATGATTTTGATGAAAGATACGGGATCTCGTTATCTTTCTCGGGGAGATCGGACTTACGTTTTACTGCCGGGGAATGATTTTGATGAAAGATACGGGATCCCGTTATCTTTCTCGAGGAGATCGGACTTACGTTTTACTGCCGGGGAATGATTTTGATGAAAGATACGGGATCTCGTTATCTTTCTCGGGGAGATCGGATTTACGTTTTACTGCCGTGAAATAATTTTGATGAAAGAAACGGGATCTCGTTATCTTTCTCGGGGAAATCGGTCTTACGTTTGACTGCCGGGGAATGATTTTGATGAAAGAAACGGGATCTCGTTATCTTTCTCAGGGAGATCGGACTTACGTTTTTACTGCCGGGGAATGATTTTGATGAAAGATACGGGATCTCGTTATCTTTCTCGGGGAGATCGGTCTTACGTTTTACTGCCGGGGAATGATTTTGATGAAAGATACGGGATCTCGTTATCTTTCTCAGGGAGATCGGTCTTACGTTTGACTGCCGGGGAATGATTTTGATGAAAGATACGGGATCTCGTTATCTTTCTCGGAGAGATCGGTCTTACGTTTGACTGCCGGGGATGATTTTCTTGAAAGGGGGTTGACTTTGGTTAACTCTGTTTAAGTTGAGGACTAAACTGCAGAGTCCTGGATTTTTAAAGGGCAAAAGGGTCTTTTTGACCCTTACAAACCCATCTGCGCGGATAGGGTTGAATTCCCAGGCTGTTTTAAATGAGGGCCGCCCTTCTTCTTCCCCAAGCAGTTTTTTCAGAAAATTACGAGGGAGAGAGAGAGAAATCGCCCAAGCCGCCATTGTTGTCCAAAAAGCTCAAAATCCTTTCGATTTCTTTGATTTTTTAAGCAATGGAACACGCAGGAGGTTCTTTTCAAGGCCAAGGACGTGGCCCGGCCGCGGAGAGACGATTGGAGCTTGTCCGAATGAGGAGACATTATACTCTTTCGCAATCGATTGCGGAGGAGCCATACCCCGATGCATGGCAACATTGGGCTTCTGATCCGAGTCTCCGAACGGTATACTTCGAATCTTTTCATTCCCTTTGTCGATTTTTGTTTGAAATTGATTTTTGGGTGATTTTTGATTTTTTTTTTTTTTTGAATTTCGAATGATTGATGTTCTTGGCCTTGGATTTTGATTTTGATGCTTTGCATGTTGTAATGAGTATATGGGTAACTCAAAATGTGCATTTTGCTTGAGAAAAGAATTGGCATTTTCGCACATTTTTTTTTGAAAATTTGAAAATTATGAATGAAAATTCGAAAATTGTGATTTGAATTTCGGAAAATTGTGTTCTTGACACTGAAATTGGATTTTTGATGTTGTGCATTTTGCAATGAGTATATGGGTAACTCGAAATGTGCATTTTGCTTGGGAAAAGAATTGGCATTTTCGCCACATTTTTTTTTGAAATATGAGACTATGATGAACAATTTCCTGAATTTGGGACGGACTTCTTTTGTTGCAATGTAGGATTCTTGCAATGTTGATATGAATGTGTGCATGCTCCTTTTTTTTTGTAAAGAAGTATGATGATTTTTTTTTTTGAAAGACGGAATGGATTTTTCCTCCCGTTGAATGTATGCATGTTATTCTATGAAAATGGGGCGGAGTTTTTACTTCCGTCGACTCCTTGTATGAATGTATGAATGTAGGATCTTTTGGGATAATGGATGATATGCATGTATGCATTTTTTTTTTGAAAATGAGACGGAGTTTTTACTTCCGTTGACTCTTTGTATGAATTTTTTTTTTTCATGAATGAATTGGGATTTGCTGAAAACTGTCTTTTTTGAGAAAAATGGGGCTAGGTTCATTGCATGCCGTTATGCTGCCGAATTTTCTTCAAAACTTTGTGTTGCGTGATGCATGTATATGCTTTCTTTTTTTTTGTGCAAATGCAAATGCAAATTTTTTTTTTTGACATTTTCTTTTTTTTGTTTTATTGCAGGGTGGAAACAACTTCGTGACGGAGCAGTTGAATAAGATGAAGACTCGAGGATCAGTGGAGTCTGTAGTTGACCTGTGGGACCGGCTTCCGAATGCGGGCCAAGGAGCTTTGGTGAGTCCGAGACAGATTATCGTTGAGACCGGGCTTTGGGAGTTCATTGAGTGCTTGAGGGGATTGGTTAAGTTCCCTAAGAGCAAGGGCCTGATGTTCGCTTTGGCGCAGCATTGGTGGGATGCGACCCACACGTTTCACTTCTTCTGGGGCGAGGCTACGGTTACGCCTTCAGATTACGCTGCGATCACGGGTCTGTCCTTTAATGGACGCAGCATCGAGTGGTGGGACGGCTACAGCGACGCGGACCTGCAGCCTCTTCTGGGCTTTACCCCTATTCCCAAAAAGGGGATGGGGATGGAGTATGCCGTGGTTTATGGGAAGATTGTGGAGACCATCGGGAGCTACGAGGCTGGGGATGAGAGGATAGGCGCCGAGCGGTGCTAGGGCCTTTTTATGGTTTGCTTTCTCGAGCACTCTTTTTGGACACGCCGAGGGACGGCGGTGTTTGCTTTGCGAGGAGTTTGGAGGATGTGGAGTTGGCTGGAGATGTCTCTTGGGGAGAGGCCGGGCGAGCTTTACTTTGCTCTTGATAGATACGGCCAGGAAGAGGCTGTGAGCTCCTTCTTGCTTCGAGTTTGCTCACGGAGGTATAAGCTTTCTTTTTTGTTTTCCCTTTTTTCTTGAGCACACACTTTTCTTTTGCACTGGATTTATTTGATCTTTACCTTTCGCAGTATGGGCGTTGGAGTTCTTTCACGTCACGATGTGGCGACGCGTGGAGTACGTCGGGGCGTATCCGGCCATGCGCTCCTGGTCCAAGCATGCCCGAGAGAAGATAAGCTCCAGGGGGCGTACGACTCTCAGATATGGGGACTGCATGCCTTTGACGGGGGCATGAGACAGATGAGGGGATGATATTCTATCCCTGGGATCGTTTCGAGGTGGCGCAGCTGAAGGGCGCTGAGATATGGACTGTGCAGCGGAGGATTCTGAGAGGTCTGACTTGCGACGTCTATTATCTGGGAGAGAGGGTGACGCGCCAGCATGGCGTGAATTCGCCTTTGATGACACCGGTGGAGCCTCCTGCCGATATGATGCACCCGAGTGATAGATCTGCGACCTGGGATGATTACCGAGCCGGCCAGCACTTCTCGGCATTTGTGGCGATTGAGCCGTACCCAGTATTTGTCTTGAGGAGGCTGAGGACGCCCCAGGTTCTGGATAGAGAGGGGTTAGGGGTGCCAAGGTACCCTCGGACGGACTTTTCATATGTCCAGGATGGGGTCCGATTGAGGGTGCAGATCCCTCAGCCTGAGCGGCTTCCACGAGCTTTCCGGCCTCGTCCGGGTATGAAGGTATGGCTTTCCTTCCCACCTCTCTCTTCTTTTTTTTTTCTGTCATCTTTTTTCGCTTCAACTGTTTCTGACGCTTTTGCTTTCGTGCAGTTTTCGGAGGTGGTCGTGGAGAGGCTAACGAAGCAGGTGATCGGGGCTAAGAGATTTATCAGGAGGATGGTTGCTTGCGGGGCTCCTCAGGCTAGAGCGAGGCGACCACGGCCGGCGCACATCGTGCGGGAGGCTTCCCCTATTCCTTCAGAGACTTCTTCTGAGACTCCTCTTTCTCCTCTCCTCGATCCTCGCGTGGTACTACCTTCGGACCACGTCATTCTCGGAGATCCTTACGGGAAGGGACACGTCTGGCAGCATGGTGGATCTTCTTCGCACGTCCGTGAGTCTCGACGCCTTCACCTTCGGATATGATTTCTTCGCAGATCTTGGCTTGCCCTATCGAGCATGCCGGTTGGTCCCGACGAGCCTTCTTCAGGGACGAGGACGATTCTGAGCCTGAGATCTTCAGGGCTCCTGATGAGGCGGGCCCGAGCCGCAAGAGGGATCGGGGGCAGACGTCGGCCACTGGGGACTCCGATTGATTACTTGAGATTGAATCGATTTCTGAGATTTGAGATTTGTACAAATACAGCTTATTTTTTATGCACATTTTTTTTTTTTGCTTTTGCTTTTTTTTTTCTCTCTTTTTTTTTTGGGATGTAATAATTTAGGATTATTGTTACCTATTTTTTTTTTTGATTGATTTTTTTTTGCACACTCCCTTTATTTTTGGAATGTAATAATTTAGGATTTTATTTTTATGAATGCAATGCAGTACGAATGCAATGTCGCATGAGCCTTGGTTTTTTGGCAAGGGTGTTAGTGTTTGGTATATGGACTGGTTTGGACAGGCTTTGGCTGGGACAAAATATTCCTTTGATGCAGCAGTTTGGACTGTTGCAAAGATTTTTCTGATGGGAGACAATCATGTCCGCGCGGATAGGACCTGCATCTGACATTGTCCTTTAATTTTGCTTCAGATCTGGTCTCCCTTTATTTCAAATTCAAATACCTTCTTCAACCACCAGTTCAAACAGCCGTTTTCGGGGAGGAGAGAAAAACCATGGAGAGAATTGTGAGCATGAGAAATCCACCCAAATTATCCCAAAATTCTCAAATGCAATTCTTCACCAAGTTTAAAGAGTGGTCTCGGGAGATTATGCATGAGAGGAGGTCATTCTTTGAAGAAAGGTACAAGGTGAAGTGCTTATGGTCCCTCAAAGAATTGGTTTCAGACTACGACCTCTTGAGAGCTTCTTCATCATTTTGGGATACCAGAAGGCATGTTTTTTTGCTTTTCTTACAACGAGGTGGTCCCGACCGTCGAAGAATTTCGGGCCTTGCTTGGTGGTCCGGAGGTGGAGGAGATAGCGGTTCCTTTGCCTGGAGGGGCCTCTTTTGTTGATAGATTGTGCAACTTCCTTCATCTTTCCCCGGAGGAAGCACAAGGTATGATCTGTGGTCCCGATCATTTTGATATTTCCGGTCTCCCTGATAGATTTAGGGGCTTAGGCTTGCTTGATGATGCATATTGGGATGCCTTTGCACTTTGCATGTTCGGGACCTTGTTCAAGGTCTATTCCTTTGGGATCTGTCATCGGTCTCTGCTGGATGTAGTCGTTCATTGTCGCTTGGGCAGAGACATTGTACCTTTGATCTTGGGGGAGACTTTCCATGCTCTCGATAGGCTGGCTACCGGGAGATGGTATATGCACGGGGGCAGCCCGTTCCTCTTGACTCTGTGGCTGATGGAGCGTTTGGGGATTCTTCGGGAAACTCCTGATATGATCAAGCCTTGGACATTCGCCAGGAGAGGGGTTACTGTAGATTTTGATGATCAGGGCTCATGGGAGCGTTGGATGGCTTGTCGCCAGACAGAAGATGTCAGATGGTCAGTGCCTTGTTGGCGGGTGGAGACTCGCAGAGTACTTCAGGACGGATCTCCCGTGGTTATGCTTCCGGGGCTTTCTCAGTCCAGCTTTTACATTCCGTCTTTGGTTCTGAGACAGTTCGGCTTAGAGCAGGTTCCTTTGGAGGAATTTGATGATATACCACCAGGGTGGTGGCTTCCGCTTCTATGGATGATCCTTCGGTGTTTTCCTTTCTGTCCCGAGCATGGAGGTATGACGTCTTTCCTCCTCGGGTTATCCTCAGGCATCCGAGACCTGTGTTCCTGACCACTTGGTACCTGGATTGGTACGAGAGGCATTTGGGAGAGACTCAGATGGCTATTTTGAGACAGCGTGAGGCCATTGTGGGTGCGGAGGACATGACAATTTCCGAGAGGAGGAGGGCCAAGGCGAGGGCCAACCCTCATGACATGAGCGGAGATATGGTGACCGATTATGAAGCTTATGTCAAGAGGCAGGAGAGGAGGACTCCTATGCTACCAGCTAGGCTATAGGAGATGAGAGATGACGCTAGGGCTACCAAGGCCCTGACAGAGGCTGGTCTGATAGATCCTGTTCCTATACCAGAGCTCGGTACGAGGAAGACCGACATTTTTCCTGTTCAGAAGAAGAAGACTCGAAGGGGGAAGAAGAGGGGAGATGCCAGTACGAGTGGCCTGGAGTGACTCTGAGGTTTCCGAGTATCCCTTTCTTGTCATGGTAGACACATTAGTTTGATTATGTATTTTAGTTTCTTTTAGCAGGCTGTCGGTTGTAGGAATGAATCGGGCTTAGACTCATCAAAAAGCTTTTAACTTGTAATGAATATTTGAATTGCTTCATAGTTTTTCGAGACGCCTTCATGGTCAAATCAGTGTATTGATGTCAGATTTTGACTTTTTATTTGTGCTTTAGACCGAACCGTTTTCGGCTGCCTACGTTCCCCTCATTTTGAGGAGCTCAGGTCTTCGTAGTTCAAAAGACCTGGTCGATTTTGTTTTTTTTTGTTTTTTTTTTGTTTTGTTTTTTTTTTTGTTTTTTTTTGTTTTTGTTGTTTTTCTTTTTTTGTGCAACCCTGTTTTTTACCTAGGCCGCCCTTTTCGGGTTTTCAACCTAGTTGGGTATTACTCTTTTGGCACTCTTTTTTTTTGTTTCTCTTTTTTTTTTTGACTCAGCGTTTTTTTTTTACGCGTAGTATCTGCGCAGCTTGTCACCATTCACTGGGTGTACAAAGGGATTTCCGTCGAGGTCTGCAAGTTGCATGGCTCCTCCGGAGAAGATCTTCCTAGACGATGTATGGCCCGACCTGCAGTGCTCCCATTTGCCGAGGGGGTTGATACGGACTGGGGGCTTCTCTTTTAAGACGAGATCACCTTCTCGGATTTCCCGATGCTTTACTTTCTTGTCAAAGGCTCTGGCCATTCTCCCTTGGTAGGCTCGGATGTGTTCCATGGCCTTCAATCGGCGTTCATCTAGCAGGGCCAATTCATCATGGCGACTCTGGAGCCATTCGACCTCGTTGATCTGGCTTTCCAACAGCACACGGAGTGAGGGGATTTCCAATTCGATTGGGAGCACGGCTTCCATTCCGTATGTGAGGGCAAATGGTGTTTCCCCAGTTGCCATTCTGACTGATGTTCTGTAGCCCCAGAGTGCCAGGTGTAGCTTCTCGGGCCAATCTCGAACTCGGACAGCCATTTTCCGGATGATGTTTTCCAGAGTCTTGTTTGCTGCCTCGACGGATCCGTTGGTTTGGGGCCTGTAAGGAGATGACTTGTGACGGGTTATTCTGAATTCTGCCAGCAGCCTTTCACATTCCCCTTCGAAGTGGGATCCATTATCTGAGATAATTTCGGCTGGCAACCCGTATCGGCATATGATGTTCTCTTTGATGAAGAGGGCTACTTTCCTTGAGTTGAGGACCTTGTAGGATTTTGTAAGGCATCCTTTCCAGTTTCTTCGAAGAAACTACCAATCTGCGTCTCTTTAGGCTCTTCCGCAGTTCCCAAATTCATACTCGTCAAAATCTCTTCGGCAGCTTGGGCTCGATTTTCCTCTTTCCGGATAACCTGCTTAAAGATTTTTTTTTTGTTTGATTTTTTTTTGTTTAATGTGTCTGCTTCTTTATCTAATGAATTATTATTAAGTTTTTTTTTTATTGATTTATCATTAGTTAAAGTGGCAATCAAGGGATACTCAGAAAAGTTCGTCATTTCATTGAGAATGAAAAGGAAGTACAGCATTTGCTACAAACTCGTAGTCTTCAGGCGTAGGGCCGTCGGACGACTCTAGAGACTCGACCTTAACAATGAAAGACTCGGAGGACTTTTCCTAGACTGACACAAAGGGATGGGAGACCAATCCAGGCTTGGTGATCATTTGTTCTTTGGTCGCGGACGGGCTTGAGAGAGCTTCCCGATTCTTTAGCGGCATTGCTGTCAGTGACCTCCCGACTCGGGAATTATACTGTGCTCCTTCCTCGATTGTCGCTACCATTTCTTTGACTGAGCTGAAATCGATCAGGTTTGGCACCTGGATCTCCTCCCCGAATAACTGTTGCATGATCGGACCATCCCAATCATCTGAAAAGACTTCTGTGGCTTTGGCTTTCGGCATGGTCAATTCAAACTCAGGTTTTGGACCTTCCTGGGCGGTAGGAATTGTGGTTGTGAGCTTTTCGAACTGTTCCACTAGGCTTGGCACGCCTTTGAAAGTGTACTCACTCTTTATGGTAGTGGTAGCCCCGGGTATCTTGGGTAGGTCCAGGAACATTCTACGGACCGGGTTAGCTTTGGCTCCCCTGAACTTGTTGAGGCTATCTTGTAGCTTCGGCCACCCTTCTGTAGGAGTGGGCTCTGTGATGTTACCCGGTTGTGTGGGACCCTTTACAAAGTAGTCAGCCAAATTAGGACTGAAAGGGAGAGATCTAGGGTCGTCGACCGGGACCTTTCCTGTGATAGCTTCTTTCTTTTGTAGAGCAAATCCTTTTCCTTTTGCGGTGTCCACCGAGGAGGCCTCATATCCCAGGCCGTGGCGAGTTTTCTGTCCTTTCACCTCGATGAGTTTGTGAGTTCCTTGTTGGTGCTTCCCCAGACCGAGGCCAGGTAGATAGCTCATCTTTCTCATCATTTTCAAGACCGGAGGGATTTTATCCCGGGTGATTGTCAGATCTATGTTGCACACTTGGGCTTTGGGAGGCTCGACCGTGAAGCCCGTTAGCATGAGACCTTCCTCGTCATGTTTGATTTCCAGGATAGGTATTCCACCTGTATCCGTGCCCTCCAAGGTGACTAAATCCCCGTAAATGGTCGTCAGGTCCCCATTCGAGACGAATTTCACACACTGGTGGAGGCTTGAGGCGACCCCCTTGACCTGATGCAGCCAAGGTCTTCCCAATAAGGCATTAAAAGTGATCGGGATGTCAATAACCTGGAATTCCACAGGTATCAATTTCTGTCCAAACCAGAGGTCCAAGGTAGCAACTCCAAGGACTGCTCGAGATGTCGAGTCATAAGCTTTGACTGTGAGGGAGGAAGGCTTTAAGTCCGTAGTCTTGATATCAAGCAGGCTCATGATCTTTGCCGGAAGAATATTCATTCCGGACCCATTATCAACCAGGACCCGAGGAAGGCGTCGTTCATCCAATTGGACTGTGATGAAGAGAGGCTCGTTATGATCAGCCCCAAATTGAGGGAGGTCGAGATCTGTGAAAGTGATTATGTTCCCGTAGTGGATGTTTCCAATCAGCTGTACCACGTCATCGGGAGTAGCATCAATAGGTACCAAGGTACGGGCCAGGCTTTCTTCCAGCTTTAGCTTGTGGGGATAGGATGAAGTGAGCAGGGACCACAGAGAGATGTTGGCCTGTGTTTGCTTCAACTGGGTGAGCACGGGATCCTCTTTTTCGGGGTCAGGAGTTTCGGCTGTCTTAGCATAGGGGCGGCGGTTTGTAAGTACGCCAATCCAATTTGCAACCTTTTAGATGCATTTTAATATAATAAAATTGCATTTAGGGGCATTTTGGTAAATTCCCGGCCTATCCCGGACTTCCGGAAACGTTCCATGAGTTTCCCGCGAAGGAAGTACCTTTCGGTACATTATTCATGCCAAAGGACCCCTTGGGAATAAAACCTGTTGGACCTTTTGGGTATTTTCCTAATGTTCCGTAACCGGTTTTTGGCGCCAAAAGCGGTTGAGCCACCTTGTGGCACGCGACATCTTGAGGCATGGAAAGAGGACGCGAAGGTCGTGCGACACACTAAGGCAGCCAACTGCAGCCTATAAATAAGACCCTCCCCCTCTCATAAATGGATCCCAACTTTAGCCTACTGTTACTCTGCAGGATTTGCAGCATAACGAACCTTTCCAAACACAAACCTCTCTCTCTTACCTTCAACCTACCCAATTTCTCCCTTCCAAACCCAATTCTCAAGCCACACCAATTGAACCCCTTACATCAGTCCTTCCAGATCAGAAGTGAAGAATTGAAGGGTTCTATATCTAACTAGATATAGAATTCGTGGAAGCAACAAGGGTAACGATTCCCTAAACCCAATCTCTCTCTCTCTCTTGCTTAATTCCTATTAATTCTAGCATTTAATTTTGTTTGGATTCGAATCGATCCTAGCTATCTCGGATTACTGAATCCCAATCGCAATCTCTCTGTTTAATTTGAGTAATTCGTGCAATTGAGCCTATATTGTTGATTATTTGATTGAACTTGGTGTTTGAACCCCAAGGGGGTGTGGATCTACCCATATCCACACTCCCTGGGTTGATTTAGTTTCGTTTCTGTATTTCATTCGTAATCTAGTTAAATGATTAGATCTGTATAGCTTTCTGTTGATTCTGTGCTCATCTTGTTATGTTTCTGCAGATGGCTCATATGTGTCACGCGACACCTTTGTCTCCAAGTGATCCTGTGTCACGCGACACATGTGGTTACTGGTGCGATGTGTCATGCGACATACATGACCCATCTGCAGAGGCCCTTTTTTCCTTTGTAATCTGTTTTAGATTGTTTGTATTAGGGATGTGGCCTCCCTAAATAACAGGCTCACAATATGTAATTCTCGTTCCATAATTAATAAGATTCATTTTATCACACTTTGTTTATTATCAATATTTGCACACACTTTTGATTTACTTGGATGTTTTTTGATTGAAAGACTCGTCTATGGACGAGGCGTGTTGGGTGAACTCTCGGTTCTTCCCAACACGTAACCTGACCTCCGAACTCATGTTTTCTCTCTAAACAAAAGGTTTTCAATGTTTCCTCTTAAAACGGCGTGGCGACTCCTTCTTTTCATTTAAACCGGAAACCCAAATTCCGGGCGAGCGCACATTCAGTGGCGACTCTGCTGGGGATGTCACTTGAAAACCTGTTTTTCAAGTGTTGAGTGGGTCAAGCTTTTGTTTAGTCAAAACATCCAATAAATCCATCTTGTGTGCATTATTTGATAATCATTTGTGATTCATACATCTTGTTGATTATGGAACTTGTGAGCCCTTTGTGCTTGTGGCCATTCTTTCTTGTGCATTAGTACTTGTGTGTTGTTCTGGCTATGGTAAAACAGAGGATGATTTGATGATTGAAGAGCTGCTGGTTCAGTGACCATCCAGGTCGTGCGACACCTTGTCTCTCGGTTGTCCCGTGTCACGCGACAAAGGGTGGCCACCGAACATAACTTCGTAAGACTGTTTGAGGGCACCCTTGGATCAAGCAGACTCATTTGATTATTGTTCCTCGTATATCTTGTGTGAGGGTGTGTGTTGTTTTTCTTTTTCAAAATAAAAAAATCTAAAAATCTTGTTTTTTGTAAATAAAGGAATATAGTCATCTGCACACTACATCACTTAGATTTAGAACCCTCGGGTGCGATTGACGGCATCGCGGACGGCCATGAAATTCGCCTACGCTTAGTGCGTTATAGGTGGCACCACACTAAACCTTACCCACGGTTGGTTTTCGATACAATGTTTTAATTACAACAAAATGAATTGTTTTTGAAAAATAGTATAGGTCCTTATACCTTCTTCCAAAACCTCACACCTTGTGGGCATGTTGCCAAATGCAACATGATTTCACGTGGGGACATGTCACTCCCGTGGCGTGTTCTAAACGAGAGATCATGCCGCATTGCCAACATGTACCGACGAGAGGTCATGCCGAATTTTTCTTCGAAATTCTTCGAAAAGACCCGTTATGCTGCCCAAATTTCCTTAGAAATTTGGACGAACCTTTTCGTTCCATAAAGATGTTAGGGTTTGGCTAGGTATCATTACCTACTATATGTTTCAAAACAAAGCATTTGATGTAATTCGAACGTTGCGTCATTAGGTTTCCCCGAGGTATAGTTAGCATGAATAAAGGCTTATCCTTTCCCAACTGTATTTAGGATTTAAAATACTAATTTATACTTGAACATAAATAAATTTGTGTTTGTGCGAGTCTGTCCCGTTTCTTTCCCTCTCCCGTTACTCAAAAATTTCCCTTCAAAGACCTTATAAACCCATCTCTCGCACCTGCAGCCTACGGCGAGTTGGATCCGCTCTTCCACTTCAGGAGGTCGTTTGGTCCGTGTGCAAGCAAGGTCGCTGGTTTGGAATCGAAATGGCCGGCAATGGAGATGTTTTTTCGCTCGCCCGCTGGAGGCTCTGACAAATGGGTCGACGGGTTTAAATGAGATGACTATGGAAGAATTGAGGGTGATGCCGGAAGCCGCTCTAGCTCGGGAGCGTGAGGCTTGTCTCTTAGTCCAAAATGCCAAGGCTCGTGAAGAAGAAGCTCACAACCGCTCGTGGAAGCTATGAGAGCCAAAGGGATTGCGGTACTTCGTCGGGAGGATGGTTCCTACGAAGAGATTACGGAAGATAGCCATAATGAAATCGGATCCGCTTCACCGCTCGCCCAACCCAACCTAGCTACAATACGATGCCTCCCCAAAGCTGAGCTATGTTCCGCGATCCGATCAAGTAGCTTCTCCTGTGGAGTGGTGGCAAGTGACCAAGGAAGACTCATTCCCCCATCTTCTCAAGGGTATAGCCAGGTCATCCAGAAGGTGTCGCCAGAAATGACGGTCGGCTCGCGAATTTCTTTGATCTCACCGCTTCTCCAACTCCTAATGCTCCAATGCCACGCCAAAGCATGGACCTCGCTTCGAACCAGCCTTTTCCCAAACCTCGCATGCAGTGTGTATCCAGATGGTTATCGTGGTGTTCAAGATGGTGTTCACAGAATGGCCGCACCGGCTCTCAGAAATCGTATAGTTCAGACGGTGTCTCAAGGTACCAAAGTAGCCTGCACTCAAGACAGTTTTCTCAACCAAAGAAGCAGTGTTCCACCCTTACTCGACATATTTATGGTTCTACCCCATACTCACTCCGTGTGTCACCAGATTATCTTCTCTGGTCAAGCAGAGGTCACCGGCACAATACATGCCCTTAACCCCCTGGGCAATTCAACGGTTATGATATGTATGGAAACAAGATTCCTAGCCCGATTAGCTTGTTGGACAAAGCAATATTGGAATTCCTAGTACTTTGGTCTCCCACCAACCGCTTTGCCCGTGGGACCTAATTCGATTTCCCAATACCGTCGTCAATCGGTGGCTCCCGCAATTCCTCGCACTTCAAGTTTGGCACCGGAAGTGACCGCTTTGTCGAAACAGATGCAAAGAACAGATTGACAGATTAACCGTGGGTTCTAGTGGTCTTAAAGTCGTGGATCCCGCCCAAGTGACACCTTTGCCGCACAAGTTTAAGATGCCCAAGCTAGACTTTGATGGTACCGCCCGTCCAAAGACGCATATAGACACTTATGTGATGACAATGGGGGCAATGGGCTACACTCCCGAATTCATGGCTTCCCACTTCCACCTAACCTTGAAAGGATCGGCACTTACATGGTTTTTAGCTCAAGCAAGAATGCCGTACTACTTGGAGCCGATAATGTAAGCCTTCCCGGAAAAGTACAAGGGTAATTTGGAATGGCGCACTACCCGGATGATTTGGTAGGAACTATCCGTAAGTCGGATGAGTCAATCACGGAATTCTACAAACGTTGGAATGCTAAGCTCAACGAGTTATCTGAGCCAATCCTCCAAGACCAAAAGGACATCTTTCTATCATGTGTTAAGCCGCCTTAGGGAAGCCATTGGGAAAGGATGGTACCCAGATCTGCGAGAGATGGTGGGAATGGGGGCAAGGAGTGAGAATAGACTGCTCAACCAAACTCCAAGTGCAAACACCAATAACAACAAAGAAGGGTGGAGGTTACCGATATCGTGCATCCAATCCTCGTCTCACCGATGGCGCCAAGAGGAAGAGAGCCGCCAAAGACAATAGTATCAATAATCTTCAAAAGGGAGGTAACAATGTGCGTAATGTGATGAGGCTTCCACCTAGGCCACAACCGCGGTTTGATGATTTGGGTATGTCAACAGAGGAAGTTTTCAACGGTTTGTTACGAACCGGCATGATCAAGCCATTGGAGAACTACGCCCCGCTCGCCCTAACCCTCACATGGATGCTAGTAAGTATTGCCGTTTTCACCAATTTCCGGCACACTACGAACTCCCGCAACTCTCAAGAAGATAATCCAGGCTTAGTGGATGATAAGAAAATAGAAAAATCTCCTCGCCCGAATATTGTCAACAATCCTCCGCCAAACAACAATGTGAACCTTATTGACTTTGAGAATGATTATTTTGTTAATGTATTAGAATTTGGGGAACCCGTAGTTGGGAATGATAGCAATGGTTGTAATGAGGTCGAAACCGATGTAATCTCCTTTTCCGATGAAATGAAAGATAACTTCGTTATGTTCTCGTATCTCGATGATTTACATGATGTGAATAATATTGTTGAACTTGATGATTACGAAGAACGCTTGATCGTTAATGCTATATCTTCAATGACTCCTAGAGAATCCTCAATTTCCTTGGAAGAACTCGTAATAGCGCCTAGTTGGGAAGCACCCTTGACCATCAATGAGATACGACAAGCGCCTTGGCCATACAAAGAATCACCCCGTCCCGCTCACGTTAGCGTAACTCAAGGAAGCTAGCAAAGAGTTCGTGGTTGATGAACAACAAGAAGTTAACTGTTGACTCGCTCAGAAGAATGTTGGGAGTAAATAATCCAGATCCATCCGGGAAAGGGAAAGCAGCTATGTGCTCTAACCCTCGCCCTCTCGTAATCCTCACAAAGCTAGACGAAGAAGTTCAGAAGACCCGATATCGACACGCTTGAAAAGAACGCAAGCCGATATTTCTTTGTGGTCCCTACTTACATCCTCCTACCCTCACAAGTTAAAATTGGAAGAAGCTTTGTCCAAGACGAAGGTATCCGTCAACGCTACCCTGCACGAAGCATGTCACTGATTGGAACGGCTCAAGATGGGAATATCATTACTTTCACGCATCTTGACTTGCCTCGCTACGGTGCGAAACATAACGAATCCTTACACATTACGGTGCCTCGAGGGACGGCGGATTCCCCATGTGTTGATAGATAATGGGTCACTATGAATGTGCTCCCGCCAAAATGATGAGTATGTTGGATATCAACGCGCGTAACCTTAAACCATCTAACCAAACCATAAAGGCTTATGATTCAACATCCCTGGCAAAGGTTGGGGATAGTCTCCTTAATCCGATGTTTGGAGGTAAAGAGATGATGGTAGAGTTTCGTGTTATAGACATTCCCGTTACATTCTCGCATTATTGGGTAGACCCCGGATCCACGAGATTGGAGCCGTAGCTTCCACGCTTCACCAATGTTTAAAGTTTGTGCAGAAGGGGTGCCGACAACCATCTATGGTGATAGTGTTACGATCGGAGAAACCAAATAAGCAAATACCTTACCAAGAATGGAGATCAAACTCACCAAGAAAATCCAATGCTCGGATTCACAATTGAGAAGCCTAAGGGGCAAGTCTCGTACCATAGATCTCGACGACATCTTCGCATACAAGATTCCTCCCGTGTTGAAAATGCTAAGAGGTATGAGCTATATCCCCGGTCTCGGGCTGGGAAAACGCCAACAGGGACCGTGTAGGCTTGTGGCCGCCAGCCTAAGAGAAATAGGCAAGGTCCGGGGTATGCCGTGACTAAGGAAGATAAGGTGTATGACAAAACCGAGGCTTTCAAAGAAAAGATGACCTCAAAGCCGGTAGAAAGTACAAGAAGCCCGAAATGCGCCCATACGCCTGGTCTCCGAATAAGCACTTTGTCGAGAGGATGGGGATATGTTTGTTTGTCCCGAGCCAAGGCCGATTCCAAATGAAGAAAGAATGAAGACGATCCAGAGGTTCGCCAATAGCAAGAATCCGGTGAAAGAAATGTTTGATAGTTTGCCCAAAAGGCAAGGTGTGACCGCCACCTACGAGAGCAAACTACCACTTATGGGGACCTGAATATGAGAATCAGCTTGAAAAGCTTGTTCGATGAGCCCACAATATGTAAAATTTCGCGTGCCGACCCCCGCAGATATTGATGGGGAGTTGGCGATTTGTTTGAAGAGCAAAATGGCCGTCGTGCAGCCTCGGAAGCGGTACGTCTTTGGCGTAAATGAGAGATGGTGCTAAGGAGCCGAATGATCCGATTGACTTTTCCTCTCGACAAAGGAGGTGGTAGCTATGCTAGAATTCGAGAAAGAATCTCGCTGTGGAACTAGTCAAGCCGGAGACCGCCGCGTAAGGACCGCGTGCACTGGACTTCGTTCCGAGGACCGGTCGCCGACAGGAGACTATGATTGAAAAGCTAGGGCTCAAACCTCGTCCTTGTCCCTCCAAGTCTAAATTCATCCCCGTGTCTCGAGTCCGCCTCCCGAGTCTCTTGTTATAGAATTTGAGTCTTCGACCGGCCTAATGTCCTCACGATGTAAGACCGTCTTCGAGTTGTAAACACCGTATTCCCTTCGCTTTGAATAAAGTGGTTGATCTTTCCGAGTACCCCGTGATTGCCAATCTAACAATTGAATGCTTAACAAAAAATAATCATCAAGATTTAAAAATAATTAAGCCTAATTCAATTGAAGATAATGCAGACGTAATCGATGAACAATTTTTAGAAAAAGATTCAAAACAAGCTTGCGAACAAAAGGAAAGTCGGGCCCAAGCCGCCGATGAGGTATTAACGACAATAACTCCGGGAACACCAAGAACCCAAAGAAACGCAGATTGGTAGCTTCTTCTCCGGAGATGAGCGGGTCGCTTTGATTGAGTTGCTCAAAGAATTCATGGATGTGTTCGCTTGGTCCTACAAAGATATGCCGGGGCTGGATGCTTCTATTGTGGAACACCGAATACCTGTGGATCCGTGAATTAAGCCAGCCGGCGTAAATTGAGGCGGATAAAACCCGAATGGTCCTTACAAGTGAAAGAAGAAATTGAAAAGCTCCTACGGGTAGGCTTCATCAAAGTAATTGAATATCCGACTTGGTTGGCCAACATTGTGACAAACCAAAGCAAATGGAAAGGTTCGAGTCTGCGTGGATTTTCGAGACCTCAATAAGGCTAGTCCTAAAGATGACTTCCCTTGCCCAACATTGATATGCTAGTGGATGCAACCGCGAACTTTGAGGTCAAGTCTTTCGTTGATGGTTTTGCGGGTTACAACCAGATTAAGATGGTCAAAAGGATCAAGACAAGACGGCATTTACAACTCCATAGGGTACTTATTGTTACACAAGAATGCCATTTGGTTTGAAGAACGCCGGGCTACTTATCAAAGAGCAAGTCACTACCCTTTTCCACGACATGATCCACAGAGAGATTGAAGTGTATGTAGATGACATGATTATTCATTCGAAAGGGTCGACGGACAGACACTTCATTGACTTGAGGAAATTCTTTAACAGACTCCGAGAGCATTCCATGAGATCGAACCCAGCCAAGTGTACATTTGGGGTTATTCGAGGTAAAGTTCCTGGGATACATGGTCACGCAGCGCGGCATTAGAAATAGATCCCAGGAAGGTTAAGGCAACTCATTGAAATAGAAGCCACCCCAGAGACCGTCTCTCGAAGTAAAAGGATTCATGGGTCGCCTGCCCGTAATACATCGCGGGTTCGTCAACCAATTGACTCACCATATGTGAGCCGATCTTCAAGCATGCTAAAGAAGAACCATGAAGTGGTTTGGAACGAGGAATGCCAGGCTAGCTTTTAGAGAGGATCAAAGCCTATCTCAGTCCAATCCTCCTATTCTCTGCCCACCTCACTGAGAGATAAGCCTTTACTTATATATCGCGGATACCACAGACATGAAATGCCCATTGGGGCTACTGCTAGCACAAGAAAAGTTAAGGATTCAAAGGTTGAGAATGCCATTTATTTCACGATTAGTCAAATTCCAAGGGAGGAAGTGGAATTAGTGCGCCTCGAGAAAATCTTGCGCAGCTTTGGTATGGGTGGTCGGAAAGCTAAAACACTATATGCTTTATCCCACACCGTGACAGCTTAGTCTCCAAGATGGACCCGATCGGATATCTATTCCAAGGTGACGGAGGAAACATCTCCACCGGGTTGGCAAAATGGACTTTCTTCTTGGCGTAATTCGACATCAAATATGTGGATCCGTAAATCAATAAAAGGACGAGGCATTAGCGGACCAGTTAGGCTGAATTCCCGATACGTAAGATCATGGGCCGGATCTCCGGTTTCCGAGATGAAGGGGATCCTCGCTGAGTAGAAAAGCGGAAACAAGTGGCGGTTATTCTTTGATGGAGACGGCTAAACAAGAAAGGAAATGGCATTGGGATGGTTTTAATAGATCCAAACGACATGCATACTCCCATGCAGAAATCCAAGTTTGAATTTCTACGGTTACTAACAATGCGGCCGAGTAATAAGCTTGTGCATAGCCGGTCCTAGAAAGAGTTTGCCTTGAGCGACATGTGGAAGAATTGGAAATGTTCAGTGATTCCCAATTGATAATCAACCGAGCCGCCAACAAATGGAAAATTATAGACCCATGCCTCCGAAGTACCATGCCCACATCCCGCGCTGAGAACTCGTCAGGCCAGTTCAAGGAAGTATCATTCAGAGTTCTTACTGTGAGATGAAGCAGGGTCGCGAGATGCTCACGGCTACCTTAGCCTCTTTGGTGGAAATCCCGGAAGGTAAATCAATCAAGCCATTCGGGGTCGGTAGAAGAGAAAATCCTGCATATTGTTGGCAGAATTGAGATCGAGGTAATCGGTGAACCGTGGTACAGTCGGATCTTTCAATACCTCAAGTATGGGGAAAGCATCACTTTCTGTGGACCAAGAAGGAGATTCAAAAAGAGTACATACCAAGAGCTTACGAGGCCCTAAAGAGCTTGTCGACACAATATGTCTTGCTCGGCAATGAATTATGGAAGAAAAAGGAAGGTTGTCCGCTCCTACTCACGTATTAGTAAAGAAAAGGCTCGAAAGAGTAATGGAAGACATTCACAAGCGGTGCACCCTGGACCTCATATG